>OMNN01102355.1:0-10900 GCA_900302755.1 Chromis chromis
CGGTTGATTTTGACGTCACGACCGCTATGCTTCATAGATCTAATCAGCGCTTTTGACAAGCTAGCGAAACCGTAGCTTAATACATCGTTTATTAACCTGAAAAACAGTTTGTTGTTTATTAACTGAAAAACCCGACTAGAGGCTGTAAGGCGGACTAGTGAGAGAGTTCCCGGGGTTTGTGTTCGGCGTGACGACGTCTAATGTCCCCGACAACCACTGTAGTCTCATTTAGCCACTTGTGAGCAACCGCCGTTTTAAGTACGTGTAAAAACTTCAACATTCACAAGTGGGGGTTTTATCTAACGTAGTTTATCTCGACGAACAAAACGTCAACATCTCTTAAGCTTGTGTTAACCACAGACCTTATTTCAGGCGTCTAAACACAAACCCATTCAAAATCCCCATTGACTTTTAGAGTTAGGAACCAAAGCTAACTCACTTCCGGGTTTTAGGACTCATTCCTGTGCCAGTCCATAGTCCGAAAATGACGGTAATTTCAGCATCATTGGTCTCAGCACAACCTTAATAAAGTCATTGTAAAGCTCTTTCATTATACTCCATTGTTCTCCAACTATCTGCATCTATATCATTTATATGCTTAAAGTCTCTCCATTTCATCTCTCTGTATGTAGTCAGCAGGCAGCCATCTTGGAGGACCTGGTCACCGATGTTCCCCTGGAGTTTGATTTCCTGTTTTCCCGTTCACATGCGGAGGTCATCTCTGGGAAACAGGAAGGTGAGGTGTCATGCTTCGTGTCTGATCCTGGTTTTAGTAACGACTTACAGAGTTATGCGAATACAAAACGCAGTATGAGGACTTATTCTTAAAGCTGGCATTTCTAACTGCTACCTGCCTGTTTTTTTGTGTCTCCCATCGTGGATATGATGACATGTGCCTGTTGCCTCTCAACACTGAAGGAGTGTATGCATGGATTGGCATTAACTTTGTTTTGGGCCGCTTTGATCATGCTGATGAGGGTGAGTGTGACGTTGCAATGTTAACAAGACATGTCTGATACTATTAGTTTTATGTAGCATTTGGAATCACACCAGAAGTTAAATTCTCCTTTTAAAGCAAGTAGGAATTAAAGGAACATTACTTCTCCTTTGTGTATTTATTGTTATCGTGCCCTAACGTTTGAGCAATAGTCAAATGTGCAAAATTGTTAAACCCATGTTTTTAGAGGACGCAACAGTCGAGGTGACAACGGGCTCTCAAAACCAGCAGCCAATCAGTCGGCGTCGCACGGTGGGCATCATGGATATGGGTGGAGCTTCACTCCAGATCGCCTATGAGGTGCCCAGTGCCATCACTTTCAACTCACCTCAAGAAGTAAGGAAGATATCACTGTTTGGAGCCACTGTGACAGAATATTCTTATTGACATGTTTACCCTGTGTATTAATCTAGAGCAGGGGTGTCAAACTGCGGTCCTCGAGGGCCACAATCCTGCATGTTTTAGATGTTTCCCTCTTCCAACACACCTGATTCAAATGATCAGGATCGTTATCAGGCTTCTGCAGAGCTTGATGATGAGCTGATCATTCAGAATCAGGTGTGTTTGAAGAGGGAACAATCTAAAACATGGAGGATAGGGGCCCTCGAGGACCGCAGTTTGACACCCCTGATCTAGAGAGATGTTTTCTTTTACAGTAGTGTAACGTCACAATGTGTTTTTCAGAAGGAGGCAGGGAAGAGCGTTCTCGCTGAGTTTAATCTAGGCTGTGATGTTGAACACACACAACACGTGTACCGAGTCTATGTCACCACGTTTCTGGGCTTTGGAGGAAACATGGCCAGGCAGCGCTATGAGGACCAGCTAGTGAACAACACACTCGCCAAGAACAGGTTGGACACTCACAGATGTATTTTTATGTATGTTAGAGTTACTGTGTGAAACTTAAGAATATCTACATTTGATAACTGGCTTAAATGATCAAGAGACAAGAGTAAATTACTGAAATAAACCTCTTTTTATCTTCTCTCATGCCATATGTCTTATTAATGTTATTCAAAATCTTCTTGTTTTAAGTTAGAATTCTCTGAAGCTTGTAAAAATGTCAATTGTTAGTCAGCATTTCTTCCACCACCAGGTACTGTGAGAAACTGAAATGTTCAGCTGTGTTTTCCTTGTTAAAAAAGCAATCCCGTCTTGGTTTGTGCCAGACAAAGGCATATTTTCATGGAAATCCAACCAGGTGGCACATTATGTAAAATATAGTTGACATGCTGGTCGGGTCAGCACTTGCAGTCTGTTGTTTATGACAATTATGTTAATATCTTCAATTGAAGGTGGTGATTCAGTCTTGTAAACATGCTGTAACTGATGAAGTCTGACATATCTAATTCTGGCTCAGTGGTTTTCTTTAAAAACCTACGACACAGACTGCAACTTCTAAGTCTCCCACTCCCTGGTTGAGTTATTTTGGTGTCATGTAGCTCAGTGAGTAGGGGAGATTTAATTCTGTTTTCATGTTCTTGTCCAGGTTTCTAACCACACAGACAGGCATGACTGAGGACAAACCGTACCTGGACCCCTGTCTGCCAGTCGGTCTGTCAGACACAGTTGTCCGAGACAACCACACGTTGTTTCTGAGGGGTCAGGGTGACTGGACTCGATGTCAGGAGGCTGTGCGACCTTTCCTGGGCCTCCACAATGGCACCATGTCCCCAGGGGGCGTCTACCAGGTACAAAGCCTTTACAATAAATGAGATATTCAAGTATTGGTGTAAGTAATTTCCCTGAGCTGCAGGATGGTGCCCAGAAACATACATTTTACCCTAAACAAGCAACTTATTAGGATAATAGTGATGCAGTGGCATGTGAAAATAGAAAATAGAAGTTCAGAAATTCAAGTCTGAACATTTGATACTCGATATAACTGTCGTTGTGAACTCACTAAGTCCGTACTCCCTAATGCTCTGTTTTCAGGCTCCCATCAACTTCAGCAACAGTGAGTTCTATGGCTTCTCTGAGTTTTTTTACTGTATGGAGGACGTGCTGAGGATAGGAGGAAAGTACAACAGCGAGAAGTACTCCCAAGCTGCTATGGTATACAGACACATGACACCCTTTCCATGATCGCACCACTATCGGATTTTTTACTTCGTTTTGTTTGTTGATAGAAAGTTTAGCTTGTTTGTTTTGGTGTGTTTAACAGGACTACTGCTCCACCAAGTGGTCGACACTGAAACAGCGTCTGGACAACCAGCTTTTCTCTCAGCAGGCTGACATCAGCAGACTCAAGTAAGCTCACCTTTCCAGCTCTTTTCATCTTGATCCAGAGTCTCTGCTACAAATATTGTATGAATGAGGCCGGTCTTTCACGGTGTCTTTATGCTGAGCTTGGGGTTTCTGTAGGAGGCACTGTTCTGTTCATACAACCTGGTTAGCACTTCTTCTGCTTGTTACTGTTCTGTTTATTTCCTGCAAAACACACACACCTTAACAGTGGCAGTTTTATGTTCTCCAGAAAGAGCTACCAGACTCTGTATACCAGACTTCACACATATGGAAGCTTTCATTAACTTAATATACACCAGGTTTTTCTGTCAGATTGTTCTTATCTAATTAAAACAGTTTCTTTATAGAACGCTTTGCTAAGAGCCCTGCATGCTCCCCTGTATTTGTAATGGTTGCATCAAGTTACAAATTAGCTTTTCTATGTAAAGCATGACAATTGGTCTTAATTGCCCCAGTTTGCAATAAGCATGCTGCTGACTCTCCACAAGGAGGTGCTGTTCAGTCATTGACTACACCTGCCAACATGTGGAAAGTTTATTATTCTAGAGCTGCTGTGTAAAGTTAACGAAACTTAGATTCTAAACTTATCATTGTTTCACTTATACGTCAAATTGATGTGGAAGACTTGAATAGTAATTCAGTAAATGACTATAGATGAATTTATAATTTATTTTTCACTCACTGAATAAAAAAAATCATGTACCACCAGAGGTCTTAGCAGAGACTTTAACTACCGATGAACAACACTGAGTGACTTTGGTTACACATGATCATCAGGAGGCATACCCATCATGTCTGTGAGTGCTGGATACAATCTGTACCAAACACTGGAACACATCTGCAAACCACCGTCTTATTCCTAGTTTTGTTTGTTTGTTTGTTTTAGTAACACTCTAGTATACAGTTGAATATAATCCAGCACCAAAGACAGAAATTAGCCAGCCTGCATCTACAACATGTTTAATAAAATGCTAAATGTAAAGTTTTAAACACACACAAACTGCAACTTTACAAAAGAATAAATCGCTGATGGCAATTGCTAAAATTCCAAAATGCAATTCCTTTTCTAGCCTGTGGATGGTGCATATTTACATGTCTCAATGGCTGCTACCAATCTGAACTGCTGCCCTCACATGGTGCAGGTTGACCTATAACTTGTAATATATAACCTATAACCTTTTGTGCAACTGGAATTTGCTGGTTATTTCTATAGCTGTCATAATTGGTCCCTCTTTGACCCATTGTTTGCTCTTCCTACCTCAGATATCAGTGCTTCAAGTCAGCCTGGATGTTCGAAGTGTTGCACTCTGGTTTCCGTTTCCCCTCCGACTACCCGAGCCTGAAAACTGCCCAGCTGGTTTATGACAAAGAGGTCCAGTGGACTCTGGGGGCGATCCTGTTCAAAACCCGCTTCCTGCCTCTCAGGTAACTCAGCATCTCTAAAAACCTTCCGATCAAATATATCATGGTTTGATGTTGTGGACACATTAGTTGATCGTTTCACTCCATGGCTCCTGCCGCTCCCCGTACTGTGTTCCTGCCAATCTACTAAAAGTCATCTTGAAGTCATTCATAGTGAAATGAAACCCCAAGGTCAGAGTAAAGTATGCAGCCAATGTCTAATCAGGAAATGGGAGATTTGCCCTGTTAAAGGCACAGTGTATAATACATGCTTGTTCACTTGAAATAGTTCCAAAACACTCTTTATGTGTGTGGCGGCTGTGGCTCAGATGGTAGAGCGGGTTGTCCACTGATGGCAAGGTTGGCTGTTCGATCCCCGGTCGCCCCCACATGCCGAAGTGTCCTTGGGCAAGACACTGAACCCCAAGTTGCTCCCAATGGCAGATTAGCGCCTTGCATGGCAGCTCTGTCGCCATTGATTCAAGATTCAAGATTCTTTATTGTCATGCACTGTGTAACAACATACATCATCACCAGTGATGAAATTCTTGGTACTTAGTGCCAGCTCAACTTCACAATGCAATTAGGGAAACCTTGTATATATATATAAAATAATAATAGAAATAAAAAATAGAATACGGTATTTACAACATTAGAATAAATAGAAATAGAATTTAAAGAATGAAAACACAGTAAAAACACAGTGAGTAGTGCAATGAAAACGTGTGTGTGAATGGGTGAATGCGAAACACATTGTAAAGCGCCTTGGGTACCGCTAAGGTACAAAAAGGCGCTATATAAGTGCCGACCATTTACCATTTTACCATTTTACCAATTAAGATCTTACCACTGTGCTTTTAACAACGACTAAACAGAATGCTGATGGTGCTGTTTTGTTCATTAGTAAGGCTTTTTTGGGGGGATTAAACATGTGCTGCTCTGTCTGTTAATGTGTTCCTCTGCCCCACGTATTTCTCCAGGGACCTGCAGCAGGAAACACTGCGACAAAACCACCCCAGCTGGCTGCGCTCTTCTTTTGTCTACAACCACCACCTGTTCTCGCTCTGCATCCTGGTGGTAGTACTGGCCATCCTGCTCTACATCCTGCGCCTGCGGAGGATCCACCAGCGGGAGCAGCGGCAGGCCGAGGCCTTGAACCTCCTCTGGGCTGAGGAGGGAGAGGCTCTCCTCCCCTGAGATGTTGATCCTGCTGTATCTCCTCTAGAACATGTTTGACTCACTCCGCCTGAGCCAGACTGGAGGATGGAGGACAGATATGGAACAGCTTGTGACTTTGGCCAGTGATGATGTAAGAACTGACCCAGGTTTTTGATTGCAGGGAAAAAACATCACGGCACAGTTTAATGAGCCTGGAAGTCTAACTCGTCTGTATATTCTTTGATCGGGCAGCTTTAAACACAAAGCCCACCTCTTGACTGGAAAGATGTTCTCTGGGTTCACTTCCTCTCTTCAAAACAACTTTGGATGAAAAGAATCACCTTGCATTACAGGATCAAACCCACTCTTTATTTGCTACCCGTTTCATTAAGATCTGGTTTCCCAGTTCGAGGCAGTCTGGACTGTTAATGTGGACTTAGTGGCAACATTAACAACTTCACTGCTGAGCAAGAAGGCACCTGTGGCGACGGAGTCTGGCTGAGGAAATTTAGCAATATGAGCTCATTAAGGACTTTGAAGATCATTCGAGACGAGGGGCAGATAAGAAGCAACTCATTCACTTATGGCCCTTTTAGGATTTCTATGTTTCTCATATTCAAACTATCATGACCAAAGTTAAAACAGCTGATGACAGGATACCTCTGAACAAATCATTCAGCCTTAGCTATACTTTAGCATTAAGGCTAACGTAGCTTTCTACCTTGCTAGAATGCGCTAGGATCAAATCCCATGTGTTCAACTATGAGTATTAATATTTCTGGACCACTCAAGACAGATGATTGCACCGTTGATTGTTTTAGTTCTGCTTATATTCAGTAACTGGCTCTGGGTGACATAAGAAACATGTTTGTGTACTTTTTCCAGGCGGGTTTCAGTCTAGAAACTGGACCATTCATTTCAGCAGTACACTTTGGTGCTGCTCATGTGATGCTCTGGATAAAATCTAACCCAGGCATTCTCTGAACTCAAGAATCCCTGCCCCCCCCAACGCAGCCAGAGATATACAACATGTAATGCACACACATTAAAAACATTACATTCATGTACAACCAAATTGTAGTGCAGGAGGAGGCAGTGGAGGCCTGACAGTAGGCAGCAGCAAGAGTCTTTGTTGTATGCTGACTGAAAGGGCGCCAGATGTTTATATGGACCACCCAATGTGAGAGATAGATTGTGTACATACATGCCTGGATGTTGGATGAACCATATGACTATAAATCGACTGCAGTGCCTGCCTCATTTACTAAAAAGGGTTCATGTTAAGTTGGATTTATCAGAGCTGTCACAAAACCAACAGTTCAGTCATTCTTATGACATGTTGACACAAACCCCGGTTACGAGTTGTTTACAAGTGACTCCAGCAGCACATGAGCAGAGAGCATTACATACCACGTAATGGAACTGAAACTGCAGTGTAATGGTGACTGTCTGAAAGTTGTCATGCAAATGTGGCAGCATTCAGATCAAAGCACAGCTGAGTTTAAAAGAGCATTCTGGTTTATCTCACACTGGTTTATCTCCCATTAACGTGGCTGCTGTGACTCTATGGGTCATGCTAACTATAACGAATGAACCTTCTACTTTGATAAACATTGCCGTCCATGTAGATGGTGCTTCATGTCCCCAACTGATGATACTGGTAATTGTCCCACCCGCTAAACTCAGTTTCCCTGAATGAGTATGACCTATAATGCCACAATAGCCACATTCATGGGACTCACAGCACATTGAAATATACAGGAACTCCCCTGTCATAGCTGCCTGGAGAGAGCTGAACCTGAAAACCTAGCGACTACAAGACTTTTTCCTTTGGCCTCACATTGAAACGAAACTTGACATTTTTGCCCACTAATGGTCGCCAGTCACAGTGGCTGCTAGAGGGAGGAAAATGCCAGAGAAGAAGTATCCATTCATAAAGGGTTTGACTGACAGCTTTATGTTGTTGTCCTGGCATCTAGGTTCATTATTTAGAGTTTAGATCTGTCTTACTATTCAGTCTCTCCTTCCCCTCAACATGTATACTTGACTCTGCAGAGTGACATCCTTAAAGTGACACCTCCGTCTGCAAATAACGAAAGCAAAGAAGCTGTTTCACCCTAAATCCTGGCGACCATTACCACCATCTAGCAGTTGAACTGTTCACCTGCTTCATACACACCTCTGTCTGTCCCGATGGGGAAGATTTCCTCGAAAACAGTCCAGCAGACTGATGATGTCAGCTGCAGAACTCTGGCCTCAGATTGTGCTTTGATACTTGAATGCCACTGTTGTCCTGCCAAGACCCCCGTCCAGCGCCGATTTTTATCAGAGGGAAGACAGAGCCAAGAGGGTTTTTAGCTGAAATAAGCAGAGAGAGAGATCTGCTCAGTGTCTGGATGAAGGCGCTGAAAGCAGACGAAGACCCTGGAGGCCTGATTTAAGCAGATGCCGTCAGATTTTTCAACACGATAACTCAGCGAAAGGGAAGAAACTTGTCTTGTGCTCCAGGCGAAGATGGATGCTGGGACACCGCGAAAAGTACTGGACAGATCTCAATATGTGTGTCTCGTGTGCTTTTCTAGATGAACTACTTTAAAGCCATTTTTTGAGGAAAAAAAGCCTTACCCTTCTGTGTCTACTGTAATTCCTAGCTGTAAAATGAAGCCAGTGTTTGTTTGTTTTTAGCGAGTCTTTGTGTCTTGTTATGTGCTGACAGGCTGATTCAACAAACCATGACGATGCAAATCTGAGTCTGAGCAGCACCTGGTGGAACTTCCTGAGAAGTTGTGTAATCTGTCCATCCCATAGTGGGAGATTGTTTTGAAAGGTTCAAATTTAAGACTTAATCTCACTGGTTCTAGTCGGAGGTGTGAGGCATGATTCATCAAACTGGGTGATGATGACTTCATTGTTTTATGAGAAAGATTGTAAACTGTACTGTGGTGCTAATGCGAATGTTGTCTTGTCAAAAGAGAGGGGGAAGTGTTGGAGGGCTTTGTAAGATTTAAGCTGTTCTAGAAACTCTCTTTTCTTCTCGTCTTGACACAGATGAGTCCTGATATGTCCTTGTCAGACTGTCGGTGTGAGTGTGTAACATTTGTCTCCTCTCTACTCCTAAAATACTTTTATACCTGTGAATCCTCAATCAGTAACAGGAGCTTCTGACACAGCAGCCAAAATGTCTGATACGAAATGAATCAAAGACTGCAAACCTCCTCCTCATCCATCCTGATGTGGATGTTAGGATTTGTGCTGCTTCTGTCGTGTTTTGTCTCCTGACAAAGGACCAATCGTTGACTTGTGTTTTTCCAGAGTTGGGCATTGTGCAATGTTGGAGAGTAATCCACTGAAGGGGACACTTGATTTTTTATGTTTGTAATTGAGGTACCTTTAACATAAATGTGAACAGAAACAATTCCAATCCAATAAAGGAATCTTTTTGTAATGAAGCTTTTACTCTGCCTATTGTACCCACAGCAGACAGGATGTGTGTGGCGGCTGGCCCTCTGCACTGCCACAAGTCACATAGGTTACAAATGGTTCACGTTGAGTATAAAGATAGGGCCTTGTTATGGAAAATGTAGTGCAATCATACACATGACAAAATAATATTACCATCAACATGATCACTTCAGTGCTGTAGCTCTGTATGTATGTGGCTATGTCCGCACGATAACTTGAGAACAAATAGAGATAGGATAACCAAACTTGGCACAGATGTTCATCTTGACCTACCCTGGTCACCCATTAATTTTGGGGTCAAAAGGTCAAAGGTCAAGGTCACAGGGCTACCTGCCATGTTTAGGAATGCGTCCGGCGTGGGTCTGCATCTCGCTTGAGTGCATTCTAGTTTTACTTCAGTTCAGTTTTATTTATATAGTGCCCATTCACAACATAAGTCACGTCAGGGCACTCCACATACTATATTATAGAGAGAAAATCAACAAATCCAAAACATTCTCTTTGAGCAGCTCTTTGATGGCAACGAGAAGAAAAAACTCCCCTTCAACATAAAGAAACCTCCAACAGAGCCAGGCTCAGGGAGGGCAGTCATTCCCCTGACTGGTTGGGGTGAAGGTAAAGGGGAGAGAACAGGATAGCATAAGAGAACTACTGGGCAGGTTGGTGAGGCCAGTAGAGAAATGCTGGGAGCCTGATCAGTGAAGGATCCACCTCCTGTTCTGCTTTTGGAAACCAGGAACCACAAACAGGTCTGCAGTCTGAAAGTCAAGTGCTCTGTTGGGATAATATGGTACAATAAGACTATTAAGATATGAGGGAGTTGATCATTAAGATCTCTGTACTTATGGAGAGTCTGTTCTAGTTTTTACAGGAAGCCAATGTAAAGAAGCTAATATGGGAGTACTATGATCTCTTTTACTGGTTCCTGTTAGAACTGTGGCTACTGTGGGCCGCCGTATAGCTCGCTGAGTTAAGGCGTTACCATGTGGGTGCAGGTCACCAGCAGCAGTCATGAGTTCGAGTCTGGCTCAACAACCTTTACTGCATGTCACTCTCCTCTATACCCCCTTTCACCCTGTCTCTCTCTACCAGTAAAAATGGGGAAAAAAATACTTTGGTTGCAGCATTTTGGTTCTTTCAGAGGACATCCTGAAAATAAGGAACTGCATTAATCCAGCCTAGAAGTTACAAATCCATGGACTAGTTTCTCAGCATCACTCCGAGAAAGGATGTTCTTTATTTTGACAATATTACGCAGGTGAAAGTTTAGTTTAGTTTAGTTTATTAGTTTAGTTGACAGGGACCATGTACAAAAAATAACATTAATCTCATAGAGAAGAGATGCTTTGTACCAGATTATAGCAGTTTGCTAGTTTCCATCTGCAGTCCCTGGGCAGGTCAACACAGAATACATACACAATACAATAAAACATATAAAATCATATCATATCACAATACACATAATAAGACTCCACACAAAGGCTACATACTTCAAAACAATGTCTGCATCGCCAAAGTCAAAACACTATAAAATGCCAACAGTAATTGATAAAAGAAATTACTGATAAAAATATTTCTTTAACTAATTATTATTCTTTTAAGTAAGTAAAACACCACACACAATCTTAAACAACT
>OMNN01102356.1:0-17043 GCA_900302755.1 Chromis chromis
TTTATTAGCCCCCCTTTTCTATGTGTACAACTGAACACTGTACAGGCATTACTTTAAAAAAAAATAGCCTTGCACCTAAACATGATTATTAATATAGCTCAACAGACGTCACACAGAATTCAGACTGTTTGAGTCCTCTACAATAATCATGAAGTGTCCTTACCATAATCTAATTTCCTTGAGTACGCTCCCATATTTAAACTCTTGTGTTGTCATGTAATGTCATTAACGGCCAACTTTATGACTTCAATTCAATCATGAGCACACACAGAAGAACTAGGTCAATTAAGTCATAGATTGATCCCACTGGTCCCTCCGTATGGATCTGCTGTGACTGAAGCATTTTATCTTGTAAGTTCAGGCCAAAAATCATTTTTGCTTGTGTGCTTTGGCTTCATCTTTATGCAACCTTCTCCTATTGCACAGACCCTGGCCAAATCCTGCAGCTTTGTCCCACCTTCCCAGACTAGGAAAAGAACACATGGGCACACAAAGTGTTGGATAGCTTATCCCTCTCTTTCCTTTACAAAACGCAATTTTTATGTTTTCTCATTTTCAAATCATTCACTCATATAATTTGTTTTTTCAGTGTCACAGAAAGTCTAAAGCTTTTTTTTATATATATATACATCTCACAGATATCATTTTGGTGTTTTGACTACTAAAAAAGGAAAAATACATTTTCCTAATTTAATTTCCTGTCATGCAGAGTTTCTGTCAGTACCCAGATACAACACCGTAATACTTCTACTAGTCAGAAAGACAATCCTTTCTCAAATGTCTTAAATCTGATTGACAAGACAAGAATATTGTAACACTTTCACTATTTCACTGAAATTTTCGGACGTGCACATCCTGTTTGCTCAGCCAGACGCCCATCGGTCCAATGACAGTTCTCTTTGAGTGTTTACATAGTTCCCCAGTGTGCCCACATCGGCTTTGTCCAGTCTGAGATAAGAGACTCGTACTTGTTTCTTCACATGGCTAAATTGTGAAAGATAAAGCCTGATTGTTAGCAACAGTCTGGCAGCTTCTGGCAACAGGGAGATATAGGTGTGGGATAAGTCTGTTTCTGGAGGGAAGTGTTTTGTAGACTGATAGCTCTTCACTCCCAAGAAGAAAAAAGGAGGGCAAATTGAATCTAATCGTGCTGGCACTTCATTAGGGTGCCCCCAATCTATTATCAGAACCCAGGAGAGCTGGGAGGGACAGGGTGAAGGAAAGTCCCTGTAATGAGACAAAAAAGCAGGGACAAAGACGTCTGCGCAGAGATGGGGTTTGGGAGAGAAGGAGGCCTTGTGAACTCACCCCCATGTACGTCCTTCATGACAGATGCAGAGGCCCAGCCACTGACAACATGTGAGAGTAGGGGGGCTGAAGGGGGCCGAACATGTTGAATAAACATATTCAGTCCTCCGCTACCCCCGTGATTTTTCCCTCCAAATGAAAACCCCACTTGATATACAATATAGATTCATCTGATAGCTCCGTTTATACTATGTGTTTATACGCCAGGATAAATGTACCTTCTCTAGCCAAGGGATCATAATGTTTCTATCTCCAAACAAACATCCCCAGACACTGCTACATGTTCCCCAGACCTCTAGGATGTGTTGATAATGTCGTGCGATAGCTGAGACAGCAAGACAGTCCGAAAAAGAAACAGCGATGAACTCTGGAAAAAAGGACAGCTTAACTCTAAACAGGCCACTACCTTGAAAAAACAAAAAGTTAAAGAAGTGTGTTTGCACAGGCTGCAGAGTAGCTGAGTCTTTAGGGTCTCATGAGTTCACTTCTACGCTACACTACTAAATACTCCACTGTAATTACAATGAAAAAACAGGCACTTTGAGATGATGATTTGCCCATGAAATCGATGGGGTTTCTTGTTTGTGCAACTCTCCACCCTCCCTTGTTTCCCCAATATCGCCATGGTAACAAACCACCACTTGAGCTTCATATACACGCCACTTTTGCACGCACGCTGCATGAGGTAAATCGCCTCCTTTTCCCTCTCAGCATCTGCTTTCTTTCTCACTCTTCTTCCTTCCGCGTTCCTCATTTGTTTCAATCATTTTCCACTTTCCTCAGACAGTCTTATTTTCTGCTCAATTTTTTATTCGGCATCTCCACGGCTTTTTTCTTCGTCGCTCTCTTGCTCAATTTGAGAATCTCAAAACTCAAGTTTTATTCATAATGAATAGCTGAAGATCATTAGAGAAATTTCTAAAGAGACAGGCGTAAATGGGCAGTTTTGGAATGCCATCATTGAAATATTGTGTTATCTTACAGCTTTAAGTCGTGGACACTTTATCACAAACTCAGTTTTACATTGGTCCGACTAAAACATGTCTTTTTCTTATAAAATTCCTCTCTAGTACTGTATCTCTCCAGCAGAAATAACTTCTGCAGAGTGTGTCAGGACTTGGCCCAGTCCCACAGCTAGCCGTGGTGCCCTTCCCCCAGCTCTTTAGCAAAAACATTCACCATACTCCTATGTGTATGTGTGTCAGTGTGATGAATAAAGAGCGGAAGCAGGGCATAGGGTGACTTCACACTTAAACAGCCTGTTTACAAGTCATTTACAGAACTGCAGGAGGGGGGAGAGGCTCGGAGGAGTTTCCCCAAATAAAGCCCTCCTTTCAGAAATACACAAGCAGAATAAAACAAGGCAGCAGAGAAGTTCAACTGGCTTCACTCTCCGAAATGTGGTTTCTGAAAAACCAAATGTTGCCCCTTGTTAAGTTAGAAACATTACATGAGCTTAAGGTTTCCATGCAGTTCATTTCATATTGGGGAGGATGATATTTCTAAGATGACTCAGTGATGGTAATAAGAGAATAAAAATTGCATAGACACCACTAAGCCTATTAGACTGTAGAATTAGTATGCTTGAGGTAAAAAAGCATGGAAGAGAAGGCCCATAAATAAAAAATGGTGCAGTAAAAGCATTGACGGGAATGGTGACAGGGGAAGAGCGCTGACTGAAACTGGCGAAGATTTACAGCCAGAAAAGATGCCTTATTATTTTCTCATTTTTCCCCTAGTAGCCTCATGATATACTCAGTACATGATTGCTCACTAAAATCTGACATTAAACTTCTAGAACTGAACCTTAACCGCTCAAATTACGCACAGTATAAATGCAATGCTTCGCACATGGGCAGAGTTACAATGTTTAAAGTCGGATTTCCTATTTTAATTCTGTTCAGGCAAACTGATGAGGGACATCCCAGAGGCAGCAGATTGATCCACTGATCCATATTACAGGATTCTCCCAGTACTGAGGAATACATTTTAGGGAAGTACAGGTAATGTAAATTTAAAATCCTACGTGTACTGTAGCAGCATCTACATTAAAACTTGACCACGAAAGGGGCCTTTCTGCATGAGGGTGTTACCTATCCTGCAGTAGAATAAGGAAAGACTCTACATCTCAACTGTCTTATCAAACATTCTGTTTAGTTTGGAGACCGCACATCTATTGGATCTAGCTCAGGAGATGCTTCAGATGTCATCGTTAAACATCACTCAATGGCTTCCCCCCGGGATGAAAACAGCATTTATATTTAATCAAAGCTTTTGTTAATGATGAAACTGCCTGTGTCCAGTGTTAGCTGATGTGTCAGAAGACTGTGATCATAACAATATTGAAGCAACAGGATTGTAGCTGAAAGTGTGACAGCTGAGTAATTTACTTTTCCTTTATAAAAACTAAGGACCCTGTAGCAAAAACCTGCTCAGCGACCAGCAAGAGAAAACGTGGTATAAATGGGACACAAGATGGGGATAAACTGCCCATTCCAAGTCAGATCTTTGGATGAGCTGGTGCAATTCCAGCGTTCATTAAAGGGCAGATTGCTACATTAATCACCAGATCCAATGTCTGGACTAATCAGGGCCTGTAAGCAATAAGCTGTTGACGGTAAAAATTGGCAACATGTGACGGTTTAGTTCACTCCAGGCATCAAACCAAAGATCTGCACAGGTCTGCAAACCAAGATCACTCACATCTGCACTCCCCATGTGCGTATCACCACTCGCCACATGAAAGTCAGGTTCTACTCAAGCACTCTACAATTATTACCCCCAAAAAAATAAACCTCTGAAGGTGTTCTGTTGTTATCAGAGCAGCACTGAGAGAGCAGGTGATTAAAAAGGTTGCTTGGTTGTAAAGAAGGGAAGAAGGATCCAATGCAACAGATGTTCAAAGAGGAGATAAAGCAGTGTTCTGTGGAACAAGACAGAAATGTCATACTGGGATTTGAGACAACAGGGATCAGTTGAATTATATCATGTATAATTTCCAGGGAGCCTCTATAAAGACACAGCCAGGTTTGCCTGGAGACAGCTTCTCAAACCAGATGTCTGGATGATTTCAACCCTGGCAATGATGCATTGACTTGTTGAATTCATCAACAACTTGTTTTGCCATTATGCTGGCTACTCCACTGACTAGCCTCTTGTCTGCATTGATTTGAGTTTTGAGTTGACTTTGCAGACCCCACTGCAGACCATACTTACTTTTTCTGGGCACTTAACCATGAAGTATTTTTTTCATACATCCTCTGAGGGTGATCAGCTGCAAGTAAAAGCCTGAAAGAGAACCTCTGTACAGTGTGTTTAGGCCAATCACAGCTGAGCAGAGAAAATGTGAGGTCACCACTTTTCACTTCACATTCCAAAGTGCTGCAACTCAGTATGGTTCTGCCCCGATTGGGTCTGATTGGCCACATGTTCGGCTTTCAACCTGTGCTGGAAGGGAGGGTGGTGCAGAGCAGCGATGTGCATCATTTCAGCTTGGCCACGGAGAGCCAAAATCATATCTGCTCCATCAGTTTGCCTGCTTCTGCGTCCCCTATGTTGATGCTTTGGATCTCACAAGATGCATTTGTGCAGCAGAATGGGAGGAACCCAGGGCACTGATTAGAGAATTTCTTCCACCCTAAAACCTTGTCTACACGAAGACACGCACATACACACACCCCGTCCCTGGCTTTTTGTTCGCCTGCTGTGATACCACATCACACATTTTGAGTCCTGCATACCAGCTCAGCCTAATTACAGCAGAGACTCCCACTGCTCCCTATGCTCCGTCAAGGCTCCTCACAGCACCAGGCTATAGACAACAATCTAAACAAAGATTTGGCCTTTCAACACACTGGCTAAAATAAGCAGCACACCACTTTCAACATAAATTCTGCAGCACCAGACAAAATTATCGATGAAGCAGAAAACCCTGTTGTGAAAAATCTTTAGATCTCCTCCTAGCACTCAGAGGAAGTCGGCGTTAAGTAAGGCAGTTGTCTCATTATTAAATCTAATAAACACGGTGGATGCATTACCATAACATAAAAAAGGCATAGCAGATGTCCTCCCTTTTTACACAAGGGGCATTTCTGGTCGATGTGGTGAAGGCATCAAGATATGCAAACAGCAGAGTGAGGGTGGACCACCATGGAGCATCAGTACACACAGACTGGGAGTCTGGTTAAAGCAGGCCTGGGTGCCTTTCTGTCTGAAGCCAAGACAGACAACGCTGGCAAACCACAATGTAAAAGTGGAGCGTCTCTTCCCACAAGCCTCCTTCTCTGTGTGGTTTGCCGTTCTCTCCCTCATGCTCTGTCTAACAAAGCTTGAAAAAACTACTCACTCAGTGGAACTGGGCCAGATACGAGTGTCAGATAATGTTTGCTGCTGATACATTTTCTGTTTCTTCTTAACTGTCAGCCCTATTATGACTGGGTATTGTTAGAATCTGTATAATATCTAAATATCAATGTAGATAAAGTAATATTTTTTAGATATATCTTACTTTTTTTTTCTAGAAAATCCTTTTTTCATGCAAAAAAAACGACAACTTCTCAAATGAAAAAAGTACTAAACTTCTCAAATGTTTAAACAAACGTGAATTGTTGTTGAATGGAATGCAGGCAAAATTGCCAATAAAATTATTTAAATCTAAAAACTGTCTTTTCAAAGAAAAATCAATGAAGAAGAGGAGATACACGGTGCCAAGTCCCATCTCATTAATTCCAAGAGGTTTTTGAGTTCCAATACACACCACTAAGCTCTAATTTGGTCCACACAAGAGCTAAGACCTTTCGCTACGTCATTAGTGATAACCAACATCTGCTAAACATCCTGCTCTTAAAGTGGCAATGCAGGTCTAAGTTTTTCTTAACCACACAGAGAGATCGCTTGCATGGTTACCTCTATTTTACCACCTCATTCCTGAAGCACTACCCCCTACCACCAATTTCTCACATGGGCAGCTAAAGTATTGACTAATCCCTGTGTTCAGCCATTTTTCAAAGCCCTAATCAGACCTAGTTGTAAACCAAAACTGATCTAAATGAGAGCAGACACACTCCCTGCAACTGAATGCAGCACTCCTTCCATGAGTTGTTTGGCTCAGTAACATTCTTCTCAATCGTTATTTCAACTGGCAGTCAGTGCAGCAGAAAGGCTGGAGCGAAAGGGGGGCTGAGGTTGCTGGCAGGCGAAAGCGATGCATTCTTTGTAACAGTCAAGTTCTGGATATGGAGACATTTGCTCAGTGGTTAAGATATTTTCGGGTTGTGTATATATATGCATGCTTTTCTAGGAAGAGGCACTTTTTCATGAATGTAAAATTCAACATGCTGGCAGCTGCAATCTACGATTACAATGTGTGCCCTGCATCATCACACCGAAATTTTATTTGTTGCTGCTTGTTTTGAACCTAATCTCCTGGTTACTGATTTTCACTACCTGGCAAGATGTCACTCAGCGTCTGCTTTCCAGTCTGGTGGCTCCTGGTTGACAGCAGGAGACTGGATGGATGATTTAGCACAGATTTGCTTTGGAGGAGAATGACTATCACGAGCAGATGATGCTTCCTGATGCCCAGCTTGTTTGGTTGCGCCAACTGCCTTGCACATGTGCAGGGGGACCACGGACTGTGAGAACAGAAGGCCTGGCAGCCGTCATCACAGTCAGCCTCAAGGTCCGTCCCCCCGCTCCATTCATTTGTCTCAAAGGAGGCGGCAAAGTGAATAATTGTCTCTATTTACAAAGGTCAAGTAAAAGTGCTCCATTTGCGCCTGAATGCAACACTGTGACAACGTGACTGTGAAAACACACACACCTCACACCTGCAGTCTGACTTCATTCTGTTAGCAATTTACAACCCTTATTTCTTGCCTCATCAAGGCAGATAAGCCCAGGCCCGGTCTGACTGAAACCCACAAGGCAGCATGTTCGAGTCACTCCAGGGAGGCCCGAGCATCCCCAGGCAGGCAGATGTGCTGCTCTCACCTGCTCAGATCCACATGTCACCACTCCGCGGGGAAACAAGTGGAAGTGAAGAGGTGTAATTGGATCACAGAGGGGACACCACAGTGTGGGAAAAGGAAGCGAGAAGAGATAAGATGTCTGGTCGAGCAGAAAGAGTAAAGAGAGACAAACAGAGACAACGAGACAGGAAGAGTGATATCCCCACCCCTCCGAGTCGGAGGATAGATGTTAGAAAAGGGATCAACAGCTGGATCCATCTGCTAAGTCTGAGCTCTGTCACAGCTGCCAGAGGCTGTGAGTCCCTCTGGAGACTCTCAACTGTTTTCTTTCTGTCTTTCTGTCTCTTTCCTTTCACTAAACTCACACACTCTTTCATAGAAACTTGGAAGCAGTGCCGAGAGGTCCGCCTCACCTGCAGCAGACTGTGCTAATGAAATTTCGCGTCCCACAAGAGAGAGATATATAAACCCATCTTCCTTCCTTGCCAGATGTGGGCAGGAAACCCCTACAGCGGACTTTGATCCCTCAGCACTTTTGCTTTAAAGCTAGGACTCCATGTGCCTGCATCACAGCTCTGAAGTCTTGTAAACACTGTTTGCTTTACCACTCAGCACTTACATAATGGGCATCACGCAACAAACAAGTTCTAATTCGCATGCTTTGCATAATATCACTGGCTGGTAGTTGCACCTGTATGACACAGCAATAATCTGCTTGAGCAGGTGATGGTTCAAAGACATATTTATTGTCTCATGGGACAATGAATAAAACAGACTCTGTAAAACTCCACAGCAATCAACTACGTGGCATAAACAAACTAATGCTACTGCTGATATGATTAGTCAAACAATTGATTTTCCACTTTATGGTAAATTTTGCTCAATGTGTTGTATAAATCATTATAAAGCAAAATTCCAGGGACATCAATTTAAGCATTTTGAATTGTCTCATCATTATTCTGGACTGCTTGTTAGACAACAAAAGCTATTTGCAGACAGATGTAAAACTCTGATATGCATATTATTGAATTGTGATATTATGATTAAAAAAATTAATCATAATATCACAACTAACAATAGTACAATACAATAGAAACACTTTCAGTCAATAAATGCCGTGGTCCTTTCATTTTGTTTCACAGTCTGGTGTACAAACACCCACAGATTCAATTTTACACAAATGAAGAGTATTTCCTCCCAGCTTCTGTATTCAGCCATAAAACATTAAAATTTTCACCACAACTTTCTCCTCTTCCTGCGCTGCTGGAAAAGAGAGAGGCGGCGGATTTGCTGATGGACGTCTGAGCACAATAAAATGCGCTCAGCTGTCTCAAGCACAGCAACTTTGACCTGAACACCCACACTCTATCCAGATGTACATCAGTGTTTATGTTCACTTCATTGCCCCTGCTAGGCCCAGGAGTAAGTGTTCAAGGAAGTATTACATTCACGAACACATTAAGTAGCACATCCAGTTTCCTGCAATTTTACCATTCCCTGAAAATACTGTTATACCGCAGAGCCACAGTGAAGCTCGGTAGTTAGCAGGAGGAAAAAGAAACAGAAGGGAGACCAAAAGCAGAGTCAGCTTGCCTCAAGCTAAACCAGTCTCACCGGAAGACAGGCCAGTCTGGTATTAAAACAGACAAGTGAACATTTCGCTTGACACAAACCATCCCCAGAAAAATGCCTGGCGAGAATTGATTACATGCTTTGTGTACCAAAATACCAGTCTAAAACAGGCAATTTCCCCTCATCTCCATAGTTAGCCTCACTTATTTTGAAAAAAAATTCAATCTCATTTGAAGAAGGCAGTAAAGATTGTATGCAGAATGAGTGATTTAGCAGTCAGGAGTCCATTTCAGTCAAAAAATCACTGCCGTTTTGCAGAACTTTTGTTTAGGTCAAAGTCAAAATGAGCAGTTTTTTTGCACTACACTGTCCTAGAAAAATGTGGTTCTCACTTAAAGGTTGATTCAGCGATGTGTGTGCTCTGTTCTGTAAATGGGAAGTGTCTCAGACCATTCCAGCGTGTCCAGTGCACGTTCATGCTCGTGCAAAGGACAGACATAAAGGGATGGAGAGGAGTAAATGAGCAGTGGGGCAATGGGAGTAAGAGGCACAGTAAATCTGGCACATACTAACTATCCATATGCTTTTTCCAGAATGCAAGACTTCATCTTTAAGTATTAAATATAACAAAATGAAGGTTATTATTTAAATAAAAGAGATGACAACAAACTAAACTCTACTATAAATCCAGCATGCCACTGCATGCTAGTCAATGAGATCAATTTACTGTTAAAGAACCTTTTTAATTGTTTGTTTTTGTCTGTCTTCCCTGTGGTATAGACTCATAAAACTGACGGAGACTGTCAAAAGCAAGGAGTAATTCAGGTGCAATGAAGGCTTTCCTAAGAGGAAGCTAGAACTTCTTCAATTAAAAAGTGAATGTCAGAATCCAGACAATATTGAAGCAAGTGTGAACATTTATAGATTAGATGAAGGTATATTTTTCTCATCAGCAATTACAACATTGAGGACACCATGCCTTGTGGTATTGGAATCAGTGTGATTAGCACCTGCCTGGCAGTTATCAGTAGGTGGTCACTGTAATACAAAAAGACTGCAAAAACCTGTGAGAGGCTTGTGTGAAAGAAGCACATCCTTTCATTCGTTCATACTTTCTCTTCAGGGCAATTATGAGTATTCTTTTTTCCCCCATAGCTCAGTTTCTTTTATGTTGGCAGGAATGGAGAAGTGATTCAGAGTGCCACTTCACTGAGGTACCGCTTTCAACTAGGCTGCCTTTAAAGAACTCAGTGTGAAATAATGAACATGCTTGAGTGTTGCTGTATGTTACACCACTGAAAAAGTGCATCTGTAGTTATCTAAACTAAAAACTAGCAGCCTCATAGTATCACTGCATGCAAGATATCATAGCCAAGGCATAACAATCCTGCACAAAGTCATAAATGATTTTTTCATAGGAAGTGATGTTTAGTGAAAAGGTTGACAAGACATCACTGAGGCAGGGAGTCCTCTTGGCAGCAAAGGAACTGATAAATGCAAAAGTCTGAGTTACTGTTTCCAGAAAGAAAAATGGCAAAATGTTTGCCCCTAAATCACGGCAATCAGTGTTCGTCTCATGTTGCTAGGGGGGTTGTAGCGATGACAAGGGGTTCTTTCTGTCATGAACATGTGGGAGGTGGGTTTAAAAATTAGGTCTGGCCTATCCTCACACCTAGCTAATGAGAAATGAAGTGAGATCAGATAAGAATCTGGGGAGGGCCAGACCAACGGACAGACAAGGAAGCCCCCCTGCTTATGTCACCTCCGCCACTCATGCAAGCACTTGTCAGGGTTCATTTCCCCCTCAGCTGCCTGGAGACCCCCTCTCGCCTTTCTACTGGAGCCAGAACAACCCCCCAGCACAGACAGAGGGACAATTCTTAGCAGAGACCCTCCAAATTAACCAAAAACCACAATGAGGTGTAAATTATTCCCCAGTGCAAGATTCTGACATAACCAACTGAAAAGCGCCATTACTTCATAAGTAAAATAACACACAGAGGAATGAATGGCTAACTCTCAACGCCAAGACAACCATGCTTGGCTTTATTGAATTTGGATGTATTAAAGCTGGCTCATGTGCCTCATTATCTCTAACAACATCTTGTATTACTCTCCTTCCTCCATGTCAGGAATCAAAAGCCGCTATTCTTAACAGACCTAATTAAATGACACTGAAGTAATTACTTTTCTTATTATTATTACTTTCCCATTATTCTAGGAAGACTTCACACATTTGTAATAAAACGTACACTGGCATAATACAATGTAACAGTTCCTCTTGAGTAAATGCATGCTTGCAATCCACAGTGTAATATGGAGAAAACATAATTTGCAAGAGAACATAATTTCCCTTCTAAATGGATTGAATGGATGCATGCAAAGCCTATAGCGAGTTACTTTGTGGTTCCTGGGTTACTCCACACCATTCAGAAATCTTGTAAAATTTGACACAGTTGGAAAAGTAATAACGGAGTAAAGAATTAGTCATGCCTCATGACACACATTCCACAATGCAGTTCATAGTTATGAAAATGTTGTTTTTCATGTTGTGTTTGATTTTCTCTCTCAAGGATGACCTATTTACTTTGCAGAAGATCTTACATGTTGAATTACAAGACTGATTGCTGTTAATAGGCTTAAGTCCTTATTTTTGGTTATCTTTCCCCCCCACACACATCTAATTATAAAATCATCCATAAACCAATTGATGTATGCCGGAAAGTGACAAAATATCAGAGGGAGAGCACTGTGGAGCCAGACTACATTAGAATAATCATGGACTGCTGCGCTAGTGACCTGCAGAGTCAAACAATATCAAACAACTTCAAACGTTTGAATTAATGATCACAATAGCCATGTTGTAATGCTTTTTTGGACAAGTGTGAATAGCAAAAAGGGAGGAAACTGAGAATTTTGTCTACAGAGAAAAAAGGCAGAAATCAGATGTCTTGCTGTGATGTTTGGATGTAGAGCTGGCACCCTAAGTAAGAGCAGTCTGTTCTCACAAGGCCCGCCAAACACACGTCTGCAGCATCCAAGCCGGCCCAAGAGAGGCCAAAGAGTGGTGGCTTTGAAGACTACTTCATACTTGGACCCCACTGATCAAGCCTGTCGTACTCTAAGAACTGTCTGAGAGCAGGTAATAAGGTAGGCAATGGAGAGGACAGACAAAATGGAAGGACAAAACTAAATTCTAAAAATCTAAAAAAAAAAGTTTGAAAGAAAAAACCATTTGGGCTTTCAAATATTTTCATAGAACATGAACTCCAACCCACACTGGAAACAGTGATCGCAGACCTTTACAGTTCTCCAAAACATACATTTTTTAATTATTCTTTGGTTCACTTTCCAAATTCCGTAATCAATTTCAGTACATTCCCTTTTCTCTTTATTCTTGTGGTCCTTGTGATTTATAATTAGGGGTCCTCCCACAAGAAGCCCTCACAGCTTCTATTTCTACATTCAAGCCAGGTGTCGAAGTAAGGCCTGCGTTTCACTACACCCCTCCCTCTCCCAACAGCCAAACCCGGGGCCAAGATCTCATCTGCTGGGCCCTCCATCTGGACTGCACTCCATATCCAACTCCTTGATCCATGCAATACTACTATAGACACTTGAAAAAAAATCATTTTGTAAGAGCTTCTGTACTTGTTAAAGGACACACGAGCTTGCTCACATGTGAAATTACTAGAATGACTTTAGCACCTGATGAGCCTCTTTTTTCTTTTTATAATTGCTGTCTTTTTAATTAGACGGCCAAGAACAACTTGAGAAAACAGTATTTTTAAAGAAACGAGACTGAAGTCACATAGGGTGCTGTAATTTGTCTGAACACTAATTCATCTTGTCGCCTATGGCCATTTTTTTCCTCACACTGAACAAGCCTAATTAAGGTGCCTTTTGAGAGTGAAGTGACATCTATTTCTTTGGATAAAGCCCTGAATTTGTCTCTGCCTGAGAATATGTGAAAAAGCCCTTTGTGCTCGGGCTGACAGAGGACTTTCCACTGCCTCTGTTACCCTGGAAACATTTTGAGAGGTGAAGGAGAGGACAGCCAAACAGGAGATCATGTTGGCCTAAAATTGCAGGTAAATCCTCACTTTGGCGGTCCAGTTTAAACAGCTCTACCATTAAAAAATAACTCTTCATAGAGGAATGAATGGAATCAACAAACTCTGACAAATTTCTCTTCTATTTATCTAATAAATTTTCTTTTGTTAAGGTCTGAGCAATTGCCCCCAAGTTAAGTGCAGACTCTAAGATGAGCACTGCGCTAAAGTGAGGAATGTTGACAAAATTAATCAATCCACATCCCTTTAATGAAATAAAACTTGAAAATGAAAATGTCCTACCTCGAGAATGCAGGTCCCCGGAGCTGTGTTCTCCTTGATGGACACATTGTAGAAGTTTTTCTCAAAAACTGGCTCATTGTCATTTATATCCTGAAGTAAGATGTTTACCACTGCAGTGGAGGAAAGAGGTGGTTTCCCTCCATCTGTGGCAACCACAGTTATACTGGGACTAGGGTTCTTTTCATAATCCAGCTGGGAGAGAGTGGTGATAATGCCTGTAATGGAGTCTATACTGAACCAGCTGTAGTAAGCACTTTGGTCGTGTAGGATGCTGTAGCTTATGTCTCCATTGGGCCCCTGGTCTTTATCTCTAGCTGTTACTTGGAGCACAAAGCTGCCTGGAAAGACCACTTCAGGGATGACCTGCTTGTACACTGGTTGGTCAAACAGAGGAGGGTTGTCATTGACGTCAATCACTTGGATGATAAAGGAGGACTCTGCCCTGAGAGGAGGCGTTCCAGAGTCTGTCGCCATCACTCTCAGCTCATAGGTGTCCCTCTCCTCCCGGTCCAGAATCTGATCCACACAGATGAGATAGATGATGCTATCCTTAGTGGTCAGGGCAAACTTTCCATCACCTCCCTCTAGTGACACGTTGACATTAGCATACTCTCCATAGTCTGGGTCAGTGACTGAGATCCGGGCTACATACTGGCCTGGCTGTGCCCCTTCTGAGATTCTGGGAGATCCGTCCTCACTGAGAAAGATGATGGTCATCGTGGGCTGGTTGTCGTTGTAGTCTCTGACATGGATGGTGACGAAGGCATTGGTCACTTCTGGCTGGGTTGCGTTGTCTTGTGCCTGGACCACCAGCTCGTGGACTCTCCTCATCTCAAAGTCCAGCGGCTTGTTGAGGGTGATTATGCCAGTGCGAGAGTCTATGACAAAGTAGTGGTCCGGATCACTTTGTCTCCTATTGATTTCATACAGCACCATCCCGTTGTCTCCCTCATCAGCATCTGTGGCAAACACCTGCAGGATGTTGCTTCCTGGCTGGAGGTTCTCAGATATTATAGCGTGGTAGCGGCTCTGGTTAAAAACAGGAGCGTTGTCATTAATGTCTTGAACAGTAATATCTAATGTCATCTGATCAGTTCTTTTGGGGGAACCACCATCAAAGGCCTCCAGAGATAAAGTGTAGATGGATCTTTTCTCTCTGTCTAGAATGGCATTGACAACCAAATCCAGATAGAGAACCTCATTGCTTCCCCTCCTGGTTTCCAAGGTGAATGCCTGGCCAACATTTCCATCTTTGATAACGTAACCCTGTGTCGTAAGCTGGCCTTTATCACTATCAACAGCTGGCTCAAGAGGAAACCTCGTGCCGATGGCTGTCTGCTCAGGAATTTTAAACGTGGCCCGTTTTCTGGGGAACTTTGGGGCGTGGTCATTTATATCATTCACCTTTATGGTCACCTCCACTGTCACGCCTGTCATGGTGACTGCAATGAAGTTGTATCTGTCTCTCAATTCCCTGTCCAGAACTTTGGCGGTTTTAATAATGCCTGTGCTTTCATCTATGTCCAAGTCACTGCCCACTCCTGTGCCCTCGTGGTCAGAAATGAAGTACAAGGATGCTGTGATGCCAGGAGGAAGTCCTGCACTGATGTCGCCTACAATAGTGCCTGCTGGTTGTTCTTCATCTAGCTGTAGCTCGAGGGTCCCCAGGGCCACGGGTGAATAGACTGTTACAAGCTCCAAGGCCACATATACCATTAGCACTATCCTTTTGCTCCACCAACCCTCACGGTGTAAAGGATCCATTATAGACTTCCCAAAACCCCTGGCAGCTGTCTTCATTTTGGCCCCTTCGTGTTAAACCTGGAGACACACAAAAAGGAAAAGCTGAGCAATATCAAAACTTCACAACAGCAGAAACTATGAAAAGGTGTATTATTTTTATAGTAAGTTAGTTTAAGAAAAATATATGCCTTAAACACTTCACCATATGTTTTATTGGCTCTGTTCCCAACCACACCACATACAATATACCCAGCACATAACATTTTCCTACACTTCTTAGTTCACCTAATAAGTCAACACCTTATTCCTCCTACATACCAGAAAGCTCTCTTTTGCTAAAGAAACATCAAAACCACAGGCCACAGCATACCACCTCAGACAGGCAGTCTTTGGCTGTTGCTATTCAGCTCTAATTAAAAAGGTGCAAGAATCAGTTATGCCAGGCTACCCAGTGTGTTCACCATAGCAGTACTCTTTCGTGTAAGTCTGGAACAAGTCCTGGATTTAATATTCACCACCACATTTAGCTCTCTCTCCTCCAAGAACCATTTAAAATATTTAACTCTCCCTAAGCAAACATATCTATCTTTTGAGAATTGGGAATCCGAGTGTTAAATCGAGAGGAAATATATTTAAATATTGATATTTAAAAGTAGCGAGGGTATTACAATTCCTTGCATAAACAATAGGCATACTCTGGCAATGGACACACACCACTGCAGATGATCTGTAACCCAGACTCAAAGACACTCTGGAGCAATGTGGAAATTGCTCTACAAGACTGTCACCATCTGCAGGATAATCCAAAACCACCATGGCTCTGGCACTCAGAAAATTATTGTGTCGTTTTCATTAAAAAAAAAAAAAAAGGAGACCAGCTTCCAATTGTCTGTGGTTCTGTCTAAATTCAGAACTACTCAGATTTGTTTGAAAAGTAAACTTAGCCTTAATTTACACAGTATACACTGTATTAAATGTTGAGGAATTGAGTTTGTAGTAAAAGCTCTTCAAGGCTCCCCCAAGTGGTTTGAACTGATACTTGCAAGGACACGTTCACAAGACATCTGTGTGTCTGTGTGTGAGCATGTGTGTGTGTGAGAGCACGTGTGTGTGTGTGTGAGCATGTGTGTATGTGCACTAAATGCCTCCCATGTGTCTCAGAACGCAGTGTGGTGATCTGTCTCAGCCACGGTGGTAACACTGTGTTTGAGTGACAGAGTAGTACAGCAGAATTGAAGGGCTCCATGCAGTCTACCTCTTTCCCTTTTTCTGGCTCTGCAGCATTGTAATTGAGGTCTGCTGGAAGTTGGCCATAAGCACACAAGATTCCAGGGCTAATTTCAGTCTGCCGTGATTCTGAGGCCACAACACTGAAGATGCTAACTTTAACGTCATAAATTGGTTTGAATTCAACTCAGTGTGAGTAGTGAGAAGCCTTGGAGCACTGCTTTGAAATATGATGTGAAAATCAGCGCTGTTAACATGTTTTCTGTGTTACTAGTCCAAGACTATTCAAGAGTTTAGTAATAACAAAGAACTCTGTGCCAGTTTAGTGCTTTCATTTCTAATTCATATTGCTTTCACAGACCATAATAATTGCAAATGACAAGACCATAAAAGGCAAGCACTACAAATTCACCATTACATTCCATACTTTTGGGTTTGTTTTGTGTGTGCTGTTCTTGGCAAAAAAGCATAAGCACATCCATGACGGGCTGAAAATCCTGACAGCGCTTGAACTTAAAAGTCGCAGTATTGATTTACTTTACTGCAACACTGGGGATGAACTTTTACAGAGCTTTCTCCAAAGCACAAAGGATAGCTTTTCCAAGGCCAGAATCTTTGACCAAATGCCACAACTGAAATAATGCACTTTCTGGTTGAGCTACAGTGGAGGACCTCTGCAGAGCGCCGCAGCCTAATGGATCTAGCAGACACAGTTGGGTAAGCTAATTGCACAATACCAGGTTAAGTAGGACACATGGTTTCAAAAGATTCGATGTGAAGTGAAAGAGAAATTTCAGCACTTTAAAGCTTAGAAGTCTGCCAAATATATAACAAACCAAATATATAACAAACCCCCACACACACCCCAC
>OMNN01102356.1:17063-29705 GCA_900302755.1 Chromis chromis
CCCATCACTGAGAGTTTCATGTGTTAAAGTTAGAAGCCAGTTAGGAGTCAGGATATATTTGTGCATAGGGCTTCGGGGAAAGCAATCCGGAAAAAACAGTTCAGAAAAGCAGCTGATGGTTGAAAGCTGATGCATTTCGTGAGCCAGTCCCATTGTGGTTTGTCCCAGATCATGGTGAGTCCTTCTTACTGGTAGATAAACATTGTTAATGTCACTTTTGGGAAGATAATGTAACTACTGGAGGATTAACCCCCCATGTATGTTCAACAAAGATAATAAAATATTTCATTTTCACATTGCTAGAGCTGCACTGAGTTTACTTTTCCTAGCATGACTGAAATCAGCGTCAAAATCCCTGGAAGCAGTGAAAGCTGGGAACAACAGTGTAGCACTTTTTTCCCTCTCTACTGTGGTCTAGATCCTGTTTGGCAAAATGTGTCAGATATTCATTTTTTATTAGCTGAAAATACAGTTGCTTATTTATATTTGTCACTTTGGTTTTCTGTGACGTACAATTTGTCTTTCTCGCGCTATCAAGACAAGTAGGCCTTTGGTTTGGCACATCCTACAACATACAATATATCTAAGCAAACACTGCTGCCTCCCCCGATGAGCTGGTAGCTACATTACATAGAAGAATGCCAAACCTCTCATAAAAATGTAAATATAGTTTTTAACAAAGTCGAGTAAAAGATACTGTTAAACAGAATTACAACACTGGATATGCCATAAATCGCACTGCCAAGTCATATCATTTCATCTGAGAATACATGCCCCGATAATGAATAATTGGCAAATACTTGTCTGAGGCTAATATCTTAAAATACAATCATACACAATATTTGAGACAGTCCCTTGTGAATCAGTCAGGCATTTTCCTCATCTAACTGGAGTATCTGATCTACAGAAAGATAAAGCCAAAAATACTGGTTAAAATCCATCTAAATTCATCGAAAACACTGAAACATGACCTCAAACACAGCACTTCATTTGCACTATTTTAATTAACACGATCAAAACCATTTCCACCACCAACGGGCCAAGGGGGACAACTGTAGTGACAGACTTTGTAAAATGAGCTTCTAATTCCATGTCATGATTCCAGTTAACTCAAAGAAAACTTCTGCGGTTTCGAGAACATGCCAGCCTGCCCGAGGCTCAATGGAGCCATAATGGAAACCACAGACAAGAGCTGCAGATTGACTGGACATGAGGATGACAGGCTTAGCACAAAGCAAGCTCAAATGCTCTGAATGTTTGCCAGGCTAAGTGCCGCGTTTCTGTGCCCTGCATTAGTCTTTGAAACTTCAGTCCCTTGGCATGTAAAAAAAAAAAAGGCCAGGGAAAGCCATCACAGGCCTCAGATGCATATGCACTTCCTGGCCAAACACAGTATTGGAAAGCACACTGGCTAGTTTTTCGTGGTGAACTTCGGGGCTCTAAGGGGGCTGTGACGAGAAGGATCATCTGTTTCCCACAGCTCGAGCAGCATGGGTTGGTTCAGCTGTTTGTATAAGATGTTCTGGATAAAGGAAACACACACCTAATATCTTTGAAGATGACACCATGTGATATTGCACTGGCAGTACGAGGGATTGCATCATTAAAAACACATGTGCATCAAGTTACAGTAGCAGGGGTGCAAGGAGCAACAACAGTTCTACAACAAAGTTAAACGTTCACCTCATGTGCGAACAGTGACTCTCATTTCTGAGGAGAATACGACTGACTGGGATTTAAAAAGTCGAAAGGGGTGTTTGCAAATGTTTCCTGCTTTCAGCACTGATTGAGATGATTTATTTTGAATGACGGAGTTCGGTCAGAAATGACAAAATGAACTCCAGAAGTGACAGCCTTCTGGCGCAGCACCCTCACACACCATGGCTGATGCACACTTGCCTTATTTTACTGATGACGCCATTCCAAGGACACGAGGAAAACCACAGGCAATTTTCAGAGACGCTAGACAACAAGACAACTCTCTGGGTGGCGTTGGTGTGGCCGTGCTGGGAGAAACATATCGTGTGTTTTTCATTCTTTCTTTTTTTTAGGAATTTGGAACACTGGCTTCATCAACAGCATATGCACGCCACAGAGACAAGAATAGTGAAATGATTACTTCATGCACAGCGCCAAGGATGTATGACATAATACTTGGATTGATACAAAACGCTGTGGAGGTCCAATTTTTTGGTTTTATCCATCAGTGCTGCTTGTTTTTGTTTGTTTTCTCTGTTGAGTTATACATTGAAACTCAACCCAGAGTCAAAAAAATGACACACATGTTGTATAATGGAGATCGTTCAACAGGGAAACTGATGGAAATGATCAACAAAAAACAAACGGCCCCAAAATCAGGCAGTGACAAAAATGGATGCAAACTAGTTTTGGGCTATGTAAAGTCTAATCAAGTCTTCTGTCATGGCCTAGAGAGCAGTACCTCGTTGTCCTGCTCAATCTTATGACTGGTGGTGAGAAGAAAAAAGGGGAGGAGCCTGCATTCATTGTTGTGTCTAAAGTAAAAAAAAAAAAAAAGAGAGAGAGAGAGAGACTGCTGCACAATTACGCAGCTGCACCATGGCACCCATCGCAGTCACAACTAAAGTGCGCGGCGATGGAACCCAGCGGAGACTTAATGAATTTATTAATTGAGGGAAAGGAACACCTATTCACGGTCAATGAGCACATGTCTGCCCTCACAATGACTGTGCCACAATCGTTTGGTATGTGATCGACTGGAGGCAAAAAGGCGCAGCGACAATACAATAACTCCATAGGTTGACCAATTTGGGAGGAATGTCTCTGTCTCAGGAGGGGCTTTAATAGGGTGTGACAAAAACAGGCAGTTACATTTTTTAGGGCTGACCTTCAGAGTCGAGAGCTTCACTGTGTAGTAAAAAAAAAAGCAGTACTTTGGAGTAGAATGCACAAAAAAACATTTCATTGTTGAGCAGTTTTGCATGAAAAGCATTGGCAACTGCACCAAGATCTTCTTTAGAGGATTAAAATGTACTTAAAACATAACTTTGCATCAGGTTTTTAAACGATTTTGGACTTTTAAAGGTAAAAAAAAAAAAAAAAAAAAGGTGAGGTTGCATGAATCCCATTGAAGTGTAGCCTAAAGCCACATCAGAGCTGCATCGATCTGCAAAAAAAAGTAGAAAAGTTTCCTCCACTATGCAGCAGCCGGATGACCGCTGGATAAAACATCTGGGAAGTGAAAGTTAGTGAAATCTGTGGGTTTCGGATAAACTGATGGACAACTTCATCCCCATCAGGTTACTGGAGTGGTGAGGAGACCTCTGCCATGCTGTGGATACTCACATTCATCCGATCCTCTCCGGGTGTTTTCTGAGACGAGAAGTCGATCTATCCAGATATCCAAAATCCCTCCTTTCAGTATTCCCTTACGAAGAACAAAGTTAAGCTTACATCCATCTCAAGGAGGGAAAGTGCAGGCTGCTCATCGCCAAAGAGATCTCGCCCGATGCGCACAGTTTCTCCTAAATCCCTTCTTTCCGATGAAAAGATTAAAAGTTAAAAAATAAAAAATAAATGCAACTTCTCGTAAAACTTTCCCGTCGCCTTCTTTGGGAGTGGACGTTCTACAACTTACTGGCATCCACTCGGCTGTCTTGTCTGGTCGCAGACTCAGCTGCTGCAGCAACGAAACCAAAACGATGTGACGAGCCGAGCGGTGGACGTCCGTCTCCAAAATCTAATTTATTCAACACGTGATGGAAGTGCAACCTCCTGCTCCTCTCGTCTCCTAGTGCTGCTGCTGCTGCTGCTGCTGCTGTGATCACCACCAGAAGCCACACCGACTGCAGAGAGAGGCAGGTTATTGCTGAACTTTGGTGCCACCATCCTCTGCGAAAGGGAAGTGTAAATCAGCAATTTGCAATGTTGTGCATGAGACAGTGTTGGATGGTCTGAAGATGTACGGTAATAATGTGCGGAAAAGATGCTCAGTAATGTGGGTTGTTGCAACATGCATATTGCAAACATGAGTGGAATGGATCTGTTAAATGTTAAACCCACAGATTTATCTAATAGATTTCATGTTTTTCAGTTCCAACTCATTAGACTCAAGGTGGATTTCAAGATTCTCTGCACACTAAAGACAAACCGTCGTAAATATCTTCTCAAAGTGTTTTATAAATTACCCTTTTAGGTTCTCAGATGCCGTATTGAGGTTCAATTCACATCCACCTGCAACACCTCGGCAAAACAACCCACAACAAACACCACAGCATCACACGGAGAACCCAGCCATCACTCAAGACAGCATTTCCTTCAGATGTTGGAAGTCAAGAAACCTCCCGGGGGTGTTTTTCATCTAAGTCAAGAAGAGAGACAATGCCCGCAACTTTTCCACCCTCATATCTCGTGACTCTTTAAAGGAGCAGAGCCTACAGTCCCAAGAGGAGCTTCATATTTTATCTCTGATATCGCTGGAGCCACGAACCTGCTTCAGTTTTCTTGTCAAACACTAAAAGCACTGAAAGTTATTAGACCCCTTGTCACTTTGCATTTAGACTTTATAAACAAGAGAACAACAGAGGGTCCCTGCTGTGTCAGCTGTCTAACTGAGAGACATCTGACAGAAATGGGATGAATGCATGTGAAGTTTATTCATTTTTGCTGTTATCACCGTTAAAGAAACGCGTTTTAAAACTGAATTGCCCTTGCAGAAATGAAATGAAGTGGTATGATTCAGCCAGACACAGTGAGAGCACACAGACAGCAGCTGTATTGTTCTGGTTGCACTAATTGAGAAAAATAAATGTCACAGAAAAAAAAAAAGCTTAGTCACTATATCATCGCCACACTTCCACAATTTTTTCGCAGCTAAACCTTTTTCCCTCCAGGCAACCCAGTTATGTCTCCTCACTCTCACTCTGTGAACTGCTCGATCACCAAGTGAAATGAGATCCAGCGGTGGCAGCTTCTCATTATGACTGTGACAGCAGAGCAGGGGAAGCAAACTCACACAGGCAGCCGCACACACCAATCAGCGTGTTCGGAATAGCCCACAGCGCCACTTCCACATATTATCTGCACTATCTGTCTCTATTTTAATGCCAGACAGGCAGTAGAACTTAAAACGACGCTGGGTTCTCGGTTGTGTTCTTTATGTATAAGATTTGATTTGGCGTGCAAGGGATCAAAAGAGTGATCAAACGCACGAGATCATGTTTCCTGATTAAATAAAATGAAGTAAGAAGACAAAGATGAGGTCAGTATATAATAAATGGCAGCATGCAATGATGGCACCACAGCAGAGTTTGTTTGTGGTTTTGTTTGTTTTCTTAGATAAAATGCAGGGCTGTTTCATTTCAACTCCAGCTATGACTGAGACTCACTATCTGCACATTTTATTAGGAGAAGCAAAGTTCCCTGCGTTATCAAGATGTACTTTTATTGCAAATGTCCCTTGCTTTCTAAAATTTTGTGCAAATATGTGTGAAAAAAGCCCTAAACATCACCTGTTGACAAGACAATGGATTGTCAAATATCCTGTTAGCAAAACACTCAGATGAAATGTTCACTTGGCAGAATTGCCTACTCTGACTTAGATAAATGGTGGGAGATGAAAAGATGTACCGCAGCTAGGGTGTCAAAGTGATGCTTTTGTTTACGATTTCAGAAACAACAACAAGCAGATGAGACATCTTACAGTGGATGAATTGAATCAAAACACCAGAGATGCATCTGTTGCTCATTTGGCATCTTTAGTTACATTTAAAAAATAGTACAGCTTTGTTTTCTAGCTCATGTTTGGTTCTCCTAACCTGTACTAATTTTACCCAAGGTAGCTTCACACTACCAATTAATTTTTCATGTCTTTTTCCATGCATGAGATGGTCCAAGATATATATTTTGCCCGGAGTTCATTTCGGTTGCTTTAGAGAGTCTTGCTCAGCCTGATATCACCAGACTCCTCCAGTGAGTCATCGGAGGCCATGAATAAAAAACAAGGTGCTGTAGTGGTGGATAAATCTGCAATTCTACTTTGAGGTTAAATGCTGTCCACATCATAGGGTTGTGGTCTTTGTAATTTTTCTGTGATGCCTATTTTAGTGACATCTGACCATGGATTAGAGGGGAAACCGCGTAGCTTGGCTCCTTCAGCCTTGCTGAAAGTCCATGGAAAGAAGAAATAATAAACAGATCGAGTTTAATTAAGATTAAAGGTAAGTGTGTGACAGGCCGCTCCGTCAGAGGAACTCATATCAAGCAGACCAAAACTGCATCCATTCCAATACACAGAACGCAACAAGATGAAATTAAATATGTATTTTATGCATGCTCTTTGAAAATATTATGAATTTAGCTTTGCTCCACAGTTGCTTAAGTCCATAATTACTGAGCTGCCACATTCGATATAAATACAGCTGCAAACCAATACAGCTGTGCCTGCATCCTCCAACCTTGTAATTCTTTGTGCTATGAAGAAGTAACTGTGATTTCATGAGATCTGTTTCATTTAATTTAACTAATTTACATTTCGGTTTTGTACAGCAGTTAACTCACTGTCTGTATTGTTTGTTACACTCATAAAGACATTATTGTTATAAATGTTTGCTTTTCACAGCACGTGAATATGAAACTAAGTTTAATTAAGAAATAAATTTCCAGAAAGAGGGCATGCAGTCATATCATTGTGCTGATTCATAGCCAGTATGTCAAGACGGAATGACAAGAGGAATAAAATTGAGTGAAACCTTTAATTAAATTGATCTACTTCTGCATGTATTACTTTAATTATTTTCTGAGATATTAAACTATACACCAAACTGTTACAACAATTGTAGCAACTGGAACATGCAAGTTATCTGAGCAACACAAATGATCTAAACATACTCATATTGTGCTCATTCTGTCAAGGTGCAAGATCAATTTGTGTTTCCTACATTTTAATATTCTGTAGGCCAGAAGTCATTAAGAATACTGGTTCCACATTGCTCAGTCTGGATCAAAACATAATACGAGGTTTGTCTTAAAGGTGGATTGTGTAGAATGCTTGATGGAAACACAGTGGCGTTTGGGGGGGTTGGGTACATGCTGGAGCAGAGGTCTAATGTAGACTTCCATTGAGACAAAACACTAACCAGAAGCACTAGGACCATTTCCTCCAGGCTGCTGCACATTTGAGGAAATATGAGCTTTGGTTTGCTGAATGTTACCTTAAAAGATGTGGATGGAACAAGTTCATAAGTTATTTTCTACACTTTGTATGAATTAATTTCAGAAACCTGAGATCAGTTCATGATGAAGTTGCAAAATAAGGTGCACACTAAAGCACACTTGCATAGTGTGCACTTTCTGCATTTATTGTGTGTATTGACATATTCTTCACAGACTTTGATTGCATGATCCTTTCCAAAGGGTAAGATATTGAGCGCACAGATGGTTTTCATTTGGTTAAGAAAAGTTCTGGGAGTACCTATAGCTCTTTGTCGTCTTCTGATTAATCATGATGAAAAAGATCTCTTATAGATTTCTGCTTAGTATTATTACTGCCTCCTGACTTTAAAATGTAGACAATGAGTCTTTTATGTTAAGGAAATAAAAACAAAATGAATCTCCAGACTCTCTCTATATTTCCTTTTCTTTTTTTTTCTGAATTCTGTTTCTGTTATGATGGCATAAAGTGAGAAAGCACAACTGATGATGAGGATGATAAGCACTAAAAATAGAGGAGTTCAGGCCAAGTAGATTTAGAGACTATAAAACTTAAAGCATAGTTTGTGTTATTCAGATCTAATATGGTACTCTATGCACCAATCAGATGTAATATTATGACCACCTGCCTAATATTGTGTTGGTCCCTCTTATGTGGTTAAAAATGCTCTGAATCATTGGGCATGGACAAGAGGACCTCTCAGGGTGTCCTATGGGGTCTGGCACCAGGACGTTGGCAGTGGATCCTTTGGGTACTCTGGCTTGTGCAGTGGGGCCTCTGTCAATCCAACTTGTTCCACTGCATCCTGTTGATGCTTGATCAGAATGGAGTCTAGGAAGTTTGGAGGTCAAATCAACATCATCAATTGTCATGTGCCTCAAGATGTTCCTGATTGATGTTTTTGCCATGTGGTGGGGTGCATTTTCCTGCGGGGGTAGACCAGTGACATTTGGGATTTCCATTTGCATGAGGGAGTGTGTTTGTTCTGGGAAAATGTTTATCTGGGTGTCTAAGTCTCATCAACACGGATGTTAAAATCCAAGGTTTTCCAACAGAACACCACATAGTACCAATATGATCAATGTTATTCACTTCACCTGTCAGTGGTCATAATGTTGTGGAAAATCCAAGAATTAGTTGAAGGATTTATATTTGGTTTTAATGTTGTGGCTGATTAGTGTATGTATTGTTTTGTAAATTATTACCATGCAAGATTGATTTTTATTTTGTTGGCCAGGATTAAGGCCTAGTTACAGCAAATTTATTTAATTACAATTTAGTCTCATCAATTCATGCTTCAGCGAGAAACAAAATTAATACATATTTTGATTAATTTCGTTGAACTCTGGTCTGTTACCCCTTAATCTTGTTGAAAAATAGCAAACCCTGCAGAGCTGAGGGAGTGAACGGAACCGGAGGTCCTACCTTGTAATTATGACTTAGAATCTCATAATTATGAGAAAATAATCATTCGAGTGGGTGGTATGAGTATTTCTGAAACTGCTGATCTCAGTGCATGTTTTCTGTATATTCCTAAGTAAGACTAAGCATCAGTTCTGATGACAGAAGCACCTTGATGATGAGAGAAGTCAGAAGACGATAACCAGACTGGTTGGAGCCGACAGAAAGGCTGCAGTAACTCAGGTAACTGCGCTTTACAACTGTGAGCTGGAAAGCATCTGAGAATTAACGTGTTCAACCTTGTGGTGAGTGGAGCAGCAAAACAGATCATCAAAACATCATGTTGGGTTCTACTCCTATCAGCAAAGAACAGAAATCTGGGGCTGCAGTGGGCACAGACTCACCAGAACTGGACAGCTTAAGGCAGAAAAAAAACGACAGAATTGGGATTCAGCAGCATGAATCCACTGACCCAACCCACCTTGTGTCAACAGTCCCACAGCAGCTGCTGGTGTGGTGTTGTGGGGAATGTTTTTCTGGCACTTTGGGCCCCTTAATTCTAATCAATCATGCTCTGAATTCCACAGCCTGTCTGAGTATTGTTGCTGACCATTTATGAACATAGTTTACAGTCTTCTAATGGCTAACTTTGAGACTAGTGAGTTCAGTGGACGTCACTGGCCTCCCCGGTCAACAGATTCTGGATCCAGTAGAACACCTCTGGGACGTGTTACAACAGGAGCATCGGTGTGCAGCTAACAAAACCTGCAGAAATGATGTGAAAATCATGTCAACATGGAGCAGAATCTCAGAGGAAGGTTTTCAACATCATGTGGAAGCGATGACACCAAGAATGAAGCTGTTTGAGAGCAAAGAGAGACTCTGTATAGCCCATATAACTTGCACAAACATAAAATAACTAATTGTTAATGCACAACCGTACTGAGAGTCTGAAGGAAAACAATTAGGGAGAAAAGCATTTTCAAATTTGTTCGGAAAAACATGTTGGCAGTTGTGATTGTGGATGACACTGAGGACGTGTGTGTATAAATGATATTCAAGGGTGGCCAAGCGAATCCCTCGTTGTGTGTCTTACTTTTGAGGCCAACAAGTAATGCATTGGCAATCCAGTACCGTTTAAATCTATCTGTATGACAAAATAATCAACATATTGTAACACACACACTCCCACAAGCTAGGCCTGCTGTTGTTAGATGATTTGTTATGGCAGAAAATGCTCTTTTTTTCTGCCTTTACAGTCATATTCAATTAAAGTTTGTTTCAAATGATGGATGTTGTTTACCAGGACCACATGCTGGACGTCACATAATCTGTAAGCGCACATTTTGTCATTCTGGTGTCTCGACTCAGTGCATTTGTGCAGCAGTTTAATTTTGGCGAGGGCAGCCATTTGGCTAGAAGGACATGCTGTGCATTCCTCTCAAATGTTTTATATCCTTGCTTATGTAATAGTACTTGAGCACTTTTAAATACGATGTCCGTGGTTATATAAAAATCTTTGCTTTGCCTTTTCTTATTCTCTGTCTTCCTTGAACATATCGAGTTGGAATTGCCTTGATGAGGCCGTGAAACAGCTGCACTCCTCACCTCTATCAAACAGGAACACAATGTCAAAAAAGACAAAACCATTATACCTCCAAATGGCGGACAAACAACATCTGATTCACTACTACGGATGCGTTTGCTTGAAAACTTCTCTCTCACTCCTTCTCTATCACTGAAAATATGTACGTTCTTTTAAAGAGAGAGTCTGAAGTGGATACAGCAAAACATCTTGACAACTGCTGCATGAAAGCATACTCTAAAAAGAAACGATTGAGCTCAACAACAAAAGAAAGTTACGCAACAGGTGGCATCAATCTTTTAGTGTTACGACAGCTTCTAGTGAATTATGTTCACTGAACGAACTATATTGAGTTAGGAGAATTAGTCTTTCCTCCACAAACAATACTATAATAACTAGAAAAGCACTCGGAGAGCGCAGACCTCCGCCAAGCAGCTCATGTCCACCCATTAGGGCTGGTCCGAGGGGGTCAGGGGGGGAGGAGGGGCACCAAAATTTAATCATCTGTTCCTTGTCCCAATATCAACAGTTTCTGAAAAATTCATCAAAATCCGTTCATAACTTTTCAAGTTATCTTGCTAACAAAGGGACAAACAGACAAACGCCGGCAAAAAACACATGGTTTCTTGAACATGACAATGAGTTCAATGGCCTCCACAGTCACCAGATCTCAATCCAATTTGCACCTTTGGGATGTGGTGGAACGGGAGATTGGCATCATGGATGTGCAGCCGACAAATCTGCAGCAACTGCGTGATGCTATCACGTCAATATGGAACAAAATCTCTGAGGAATGTTTCCAACACCTTGTTGAAAGTATGCCACGAAGAATTAAGGCAGTTCAAAAGGCAAAAGGGGGTCCAACCTTTTACTAGCAAGGTGTGCCTAATAAAGTGGCCAGTGAGTGTATATCGGAAAAGGACTTTGATATTCTGAATCTAATAATTTAATTTACAAGGTTCCATATTATCCCTCCTTTTTAAACCTTAATGTAAGTTAATGTAAATGGCATATGTCCCCAAAATGAGTTTATCAAGTTTTAGCTCAAAATACTGCAAAAATCATTCATTTTGCAATAAAATCCTGATTTTAGCCTTGTTTCAAACAGTTTCAGTTTCAGCATCTGTATTTCTCATGCAGATGAGCTGCTGCAGACTTTTCCTGCATCTACGCACTGTTGAGCAAACTTGTTGTTAGATTTAGATTTACTTTTCTGTCCCCTTTCGTGACTTCAAAAAAATAAAAAAAGTTAATTAAAAATCTGTCAAACTTCAGCTATGTAGCAACTTCCATGCAGGTTAATGCAGTTCAAAGTGCTTCACAGATGACTGCTCATCAGATAATAAAGCAGAAGACACGCACCTTTGCTTGAGTCCTCTTTCCTGCTTCTCTCCCTTGCTTCTCTGTGGGGGGAAAAGATGCAAGCCAGCCAAACATGAGTGTTAATTAAGGGAACTGATTGAGACAAATTGGACTTGACATTTTGACTTGTCAGTCACAGGTGTAATTAATGGCATTAATGGTGGCTGTTTCCCTTCCTGGTGTCAGTTTCAGGGTTTTCAGGTACAGGCTGTCATGGTTTACTGAGGGACTTTAATGGAGCAGAGCCACCATTAAAGTTATTAATTTCACATATGATTTACCTGCCTTGATAAGTAAAAAGTCTGAGGGGGTGAGAAAGATCTATAATCAACAAGACATGCTACTTGCTCAAAATATATATATATTTTTTTTCTGGTTTTGTAAATTTCTTCTTTCTAAATGTCTCATTTGCATTTTGTTTTTAAACTTTCAGCTCAGCATGTAAGTCTCTGCAGGGTTTATCAGAGTTTATCCCATTCTTTCTGGCAGATCCTCTCAAGCGTCATCAGACTGGAAGTATTGGTGAACTGCAACTTCGAGGTTCTCTTGGCTGTGTCCTTTGGGCCTTTGTCATGCTGAGAGGTGAGCTGCTATACCTCAGCCTCAGTTTGCATGCATCTGGAGCAGGTTTTCTTCCTGCTGACAATAAGCCCCAAAGCATGATGCTGCCACCACCATAACTGACGGGATGATATTGGCCAGATGATGAGCAGGGCCTGGTGTTTGCAAGACGTCGTACTTGGAGTTTTTATCTCATCAGACCAGCAAATATTTACTTTGAATACCGTTTGGTGCCCGATATGCCTTTTCCTCAAGAGTGTCCAGCTGCTCTGTCATAAAGGCCTCAGTGCTGCACAGATGGTCATCCTCCCTGAAGTCGACCAAGGCAAGGTAAATGAGAGATTCAGCTTTTGTTTTACAATATCTACAACACAGGTGCGCAAAATATGAAGGGGTCGTAATAGTCTGCCAGAATCTGCCAACCTCATAAAACCCCCCAAAACCAAACTCTGTACAATGGGAGACCAATCTTTCTGCTCAGCTGCCCCTCGTCTGTGGAATGCCCTCCCCGACCATCTGCGGACACAACAGTCTTTGGACAGTT
>OMNN01102356.1:29725-41935 GCA_900302755.1 Chromis chromis
GCCTTTGTCATGCTGAGAGGTGAGCTGCTATACCTCAGCCTCAGTTTGCATGCATCTGGAGCAGGTTTTCTTCCTGCTGACAATAACCCCCAAAACATGATGCTGCCACCACCATAACTGACGGGATGATATTGACCAGATGATGAGCAGGGCCTGGTGTTTGCAAGACGTCGTACTTGGAGTTTTTATCTCGTCAGCAAATATTTACTCTGAATACCGTTTGGCAAAGTGCCCTATATATGCCTTTTCCTCAAGAGTGTCCAGCTGCTCTATCATAAAGGCCTCAGTGCTGCACAGATGGTCATCCTTCCTGAAGTCGACCAAGGCAAGGTAAATGAGAGATTCAGCTTTTGTTTTCAATACATTTTACAATATCTACAACACAGGTGTGCAAAATATGAAGGGGTCGGAATAGTCTCTGAAGCAACTGTATGTAGCTGTTTGAATAATAGGTTATTAGCAATAATAGTATTAATGCCAAATCAGAGGATAGAATATTGTGTGCAGAGACATTATTCTGTATGCATATTGTGAATAGATCATCTCACCCATAGCTACAGTGACTCTATGTGCCTTCTATTGGCAGCTGTGTTTTTTAAAATGCATTATTTGTATCTGCATTTATTGGTTTTCTATTCTATAAATTGTATTCTATAAAATGTATCATTTACCGAGGTTGTAATTATAAAATCTCAAACGGATAAAATGTGCTAAATAAAAGTGCTGCTTAAAACATAAAGCTGTAGCTACGGGAGGCACAGAGTAGATTGCACTCAAGTACAGCATGTCCCCGTAGCACTGGATATGCTGTGCTTAACTTTGCTCTTGATTTGCTTCTGTTATTTTTTTCCCCTACTAAAAAAACGATTTGATCTGTGGCACAGATTTTCAGTAAAGGGGTCTGTTAAGTTTGATTGGAGATCTGCAGAGTGTCTCGTTTGTTCTGGCTCAAGTGTCCTGGAGGAAACCTTATCGCTCATGCAACACTTGAGCATTTAATGTCATGTACTGCATTAACAACATATTAGTAAGGCAAGAAGATGAGATACACGCATGTCATAAAATGTGTTGTAGATTTGCTATAGTTCCTTGTTGTGCCACCAGGTGGAGCTTCCTACTGTTCAATGAGATACAGGTGTGTTTTCTGACTAACCCTAGCCCTAACCGTAACCCTGTAAAGGTCAGTTTATTGAATACAACCCCCTGCTGCCTAACTGTTAAATATGGCAGTGGATGGAACTCTGCAGCATCAAGTTGTGCAGTTTGACCTGAGGCTCAACATTAAGGTAAGGTTTTGAACTGCAAACACAGGCTGGGACCTGAGTGTCTGTCAGCAGAGAGCAGTTGTGGCTGCTAACACTGAAACAGGCTTTCAACAAGAATCAAATTAAAGTGATGAAGTGTGTCAGCAACGCCGACACAGATATATTTCCTGGACTGAGACAGTTTGTGTCACTTCATCATGTAGATCAGGCAGTGTTTTGCCTGAACGAATTCAGTGAACGCTCGTTCATGAACTCGTTCATATTTTGGGCGAACGTTAACTGAACGTACTGTATTTCTGCCTGATGAACGTTATTGTGAGCACGCTCATTCTGGCGTTTGTGAACGGCGCTCTCCCACAGTTCAAGAGAGTGCCAGATTTCCAGGCGAAAACCCGGCTAAAGCACACTGTAAACGGGCCTTAATATTAGGGGCAAAACACCCAATCTGGCAACAGCAGCCACCACAGAGTAACGAGCAAAGGGTAAAAGTGTAAAAAAAAGACAGAAAGAGAGTTTAGCACATAATACCAAAAGAAAGGACTTCATTTACATGTTGTTATCCTTTTCTTTCTGAAATGGAAAGAAATTCCAGCTGCCTCACATAAAATTATTTATCAGAATTCTAGTCCTGAAATAACTAACTGCCACTTAGCGAGTGCTTGCTTGCTGTTTATAACCAGCCGAGAGCTTATTTATCTTTTCTCCCGACACAAGACTCCAATAATTGCCATGACCTGGCTCTTTACATGTAAATAAATCTATCTATCTCACTTTCAGCAGGAAATAATCCAAATATTTGCACCATTCTGACACTGTTTAAACAAAGGAATCCGCACAGGCTGCATGCCACGTGTCGTGTGCTGTTTTAAAATGGCATGAAGAAACAATCACTGACGTAAAGGAATCTGGCTCTTGTCTTGGAGTCATGTCTAACTTCCACAGAGCACATCCCAGAGAACGCAAACAGGTTGTCACATGTCATCCTAAAGTGCTTTTTGTCTCTTCCCTTCAAATGTTTTCCGGCAGAAGATAGTCAAAAACTATACAAAACTTCTACACACTTCTGCATTAACAACATGCAGGTGAAAGTCTAAACTTGCCGTCACATAGGCCTTACTCAGAACACAACTTCGGAGACGCCACTTTGTCCCTGCATGTGCACATCACCTGAGTCCAGCATAGGAATGGTGGACTCCACCACCGACCATGCTAACTGATACTGACCTTTGTTTGTCTTTTAACTTTGCCATTAACTGTTCGAGAAAGTAGCACCTTGCAACAGTGTAAACTTAACTTAAAGAAGTGGTTGAAAGACGGTCAGATTTGTGATCATTAGTACAAAACGGTTTCAGGGTTTTATTAAAAATATTAGAAGGTAGAAAAAAACAAACAAATAAAATAAAATAAAATCTGTAAATAATTGTAATTTTAATTGTCAGTACTGTGTAAATATTGTAGTTGAATGTATCTTTGAAGTGATCCTTTTGCCAGCCCCTTATCTGTTTTTTATGTATTGAATGCTCTTTGTCCACCTGTAAAAACCTCCAGTCACTTTGCCTCCGCCCAGGGACTACAGATGAAAATTAACATGTAGCTATATCTGGTCTGTGCAACACATTTGTTGTGCAATGTCCCTGTCAAATAAATAAAAAAAATTGAAAAAACTTCCGATCTATTGCCAGCTGTTAAATTCTGTCAAAAGTCTGGCTTCTGGTCTGTTCAGACAGCCTGCAACAACATTTAAACCACCTGTGTAATATTGTGTAGGTGTCCCCCTATCAGGCCACAGACACCAGAAATCCTGGGGGTGTCCTGTGATCCATCACTTTGAGTCCTGCAGGCTGGGGACCCCATGGATCAGGCCTGTTCTGGCACATTCTGAGGATGCTTGGTTGGATTGAGATTTAGAGAGTTTGGAGGCTTGGGTTCTTTGTCATGTTCCTCGACTCCACTGGCGTTGGCGAGTGCCATGGCAATCCTGTCTCCACAAAGTTACGCTCCTATACAACTAAGCTGCATTCTCACTTATGTTATTAAAGAAACACGATTTCAATCTGAAACACGTGTATTCTTGGACCTGTGACGCCGTATAGGAAAGTCTACAGGAAAGACCAGTTTGAAAGAGCCACAAAGCTCATGTGAGTAGGCAGATGTGAGACCGTCACCCAAGAGGTCAGGGGGTCGCATCTGGTGTGGGACTTTCATTCTTAAGTTTCACTTTCACTTGTTTACTTTCCATTTTCACTTGTTGTTTGGTTAGGTTCAGGCTCAAAAACTATGGGGGTGGCTTTCAGAACATATCACGCTCTCGTTGACACTACTTCTTAGTAGCCTGATTAATTTTAGTGACCAAAACTAAATGTTGAGGTTTAGAAAAGTATCATGAGAAAAGGTATGTTGGGATACATCACAAATAAACGTAATCTGACAGAAAATACATTTCCCGTAGCCCTTTAAGACCTACGGGAATGCCGGCGATCCAGTTTGCGTATCTATTGTTCAATGCGGTAGAATTACAACCAAATAAGATAGAGCGATAATTCTTCTTGCATATAAAACCCAAGGAGTTACTCTTTCATATGATGCATCCAACATGTGCCAGAGCGCTGTTTCCTTCCACTAATGTGTTTGAAGAAATCCAGTATAAAGCGCACACAACATAATACATTATAATCTAGACCGCAGGTGTCACATCGCTAAGTTCCGACATTGGAATACACTTCATCACATTGTGAACATGAACTATCACGTGGTTCCAGCTCCTCACCACACACTCCCTATTTATGATCTGACTATTTTAAAGCAGATTATTTATATTACCATGTTCAAGAAAACCTGGAATCAACATGTTCAACATTGTCCAAATGCCCACAAGTGTTGGCATTGCTGGGGAAAAAGGTGACTTTATGTATTTTAACATTTATATTTTTTGTTTCCAATGCTTGTCTCCTGTTTGCTCTGTGTAAACACACCTGCAGTTCAGCTGAGTTCAGCCAAAAAGTCCCAAATTTTTAATCATGTGACTGTTGGTCACAAATGAATCAGTAATGGCTCCTGCCACAACCTGGCTCAAAGTATGTGACAAAGTGGAAGACCACACATAGTCTGCAAATCAAGACATGTTTAATTTAGGAAAAATAAGTGTATAATACAATATATTATTGTGTTAACAGTCAATCAGTGTGTCTGCAATGTCTGTGTGAGTGAAAAGTGCGTGTGCAAATGTAGAAAACCCAAAAGAACAACAAAAATGCGATGTCTGTCAGCCGGCCAGGGGAGGAGAGTGAGAAGCTGCTGCAGGTCTGATTTATAGCCTCCCAGTCTCCTAATCAGGTGTGCAGCATCACTGCTAATGCTCAGCTCCACCAATCAGCCTCCTGAAACAAAGTGAACACACACAGCCAACAGCATACAGGACAGAACCAACCCTGGGGCCGTCACACTCCACAGTCGAGCAGAGGGACTCAAAATTTTCCAAAATTGACAGAATGTCATTACAACAAACAGTTTCGTTTGGGCAAATTTAAAAAATTAAAAATTAAAATCTCTTTTCCAGAAAGAACTCCACGTCACACATGATTTGTTCAGGGACCAACAGAAAGTTTGAAAAGCTGCCAGTTCTGTTTTTATAGTTTCTGGCTGTAATTCTGATAAATAGTGTAATGTTGGTAATTATTCTTTAAAGATAACATGCTGTTGTCTTTCTTCATTGCAAAGAAACTTCTAGAACAAGCATAAGGTGAGGAACCACTGAACAATGTAAATGAAGTGCCCTGGGTATGAAATTAGAAATCAAATAATGAAATATTTAGGTAAAGGCTTCATAGCAGCACATTGCTTCAGTGAATGTGTTCTGTTGCTTTCCATCAGGCTGGTCGAGGCCAAAGTTCCATTTGTCAGCCTGATTTCAGCTACTGCTGCTGTGAGGATGTAAACATAACAGAGACTCTGTGCTGCCTGTGATCCGTCGGGGTCCTGACCGGCCCCTTTGAAGACCAAACTTAGGGTGATTAGAAATACTGTCGCCAGGGCAAATGTTTAAGAGAAGAGTCCTGACAGTTGCTAATAGAGTCACGCATAAGACAACACTGAAATATAGCAGACGTCTGAAGTTGTTGTTTAAAGTTTGTTTCAGCAGAGTTACTAAGGTCAAACGTATCAGCCTCATGTCGTCTTGATGTTCAGTCTGTCGCCTCTATTGTTTGTTACAAAGCAAGTGCTATATAAAATCACTACCATGTTTATTTTGATAGTACGCTGTAGCTGTGTAATTACTGCCAGCAACATCTACTGTCTTCTCTGGGCTGTGCAACGTGGAACAAAGTGGGATTTGTATGGAAAATATGCCACATTCATTATAACAGGGACTGGTTTTGGCACAAGTCAGGATTGATGTGATACTCTTCCACTTCAGTTTGTAGTTTCGAGAATTTCCTGCAATGGCACATCATGATGGGGAAAAAATCACCTCCGATATGCTCTCCTCAGCACAGAGGGAGGTTGGTAGGTAAAGACACGCTATGTGACAGCAGGAAGCAAAAGGATCCTTGAGGAGCGGTGCCTTTCTTTGAACACTTACAATCCCACTGCTGTGAGATGGTGATAGAGGCTGCCAGTCCTCAGGACCTCTCTTATCAGTTAATAGTGTGGATTTTTGTATTATAATGCAGTTTAATTAATTCGGGAGTTACACTACTGAATAAGTTAAATGTTGTGCATTGAGTTCCTAAACTGAAACTGTTCCTCAGAATGTAGATTAATGAAGAGTTCCATCCATCAATCCATTGTCTATACATCGCTTTATCCTCTGTAAGGTCGTGGGGGGGCTGGAGCCTATCGCAGCCGACTTAGGGTGAAGGCAGGAGACACCCAGGTAGGTCGCCAGTCTATCACAGGGAGACAGACAACCAAGCACACTCACATTCACACCTATGGACAATTTAGAATCACCAGTTAACCTCAGGATGTCTTTAGAACCCACACAGGGAGAACATGCAAACTCCACACAGAACGACCCCAGGCTGGGACGTGAACCAAGGACCCACAATGCTAACCACTGCATCACCGTGCTGCCCTTAATGAAGTGGTCCTCCAAATATAATCGAATAACTCAACCAAGATGCTCCCGTGAAAGTGATAAACGACGACAATGAAGGGTTATTTCGGGTCGAAGACTGCTCTGAATGCAAATCCGCACATCAAGGCGAAGTTTCCTTCCGGCTGCAGACCAGTTCTTTCCATTCAGAGGACATCAGATAGAGAAACGACAGGGAGTATCAGTGCAAGACAGAAAAGCAGCGAATAGTGAATATAAGCCTTTCACGTTGCTTTCTCCTTCCGCTATCCATGTGGTACCGTTGTCAAAATCTGCCTCACTATGGGAATCAACAACAACAACATCCAGACAGCAAACTACCACACGGAAAAATGTCAAGTTTGCCAGTGAATTAGACACTTTATGACAGTTTATGACAGAGACCCCCACGTCACTATTCTGAGGAGATGCTATTGCTGCAAACCTTTGATAAGCTCTGCCCAATATGATTGATTGGTTTAAAGAAATATATAAAAAAGACATGTTCTTCCCCGCGATAGCAGAATGACCATTAGGTTACAAGCTGTATTATCTTAATTCACTGCAAGACAGCCACACAGCAAAATTCCAAAGGCACTCCCTGATTAAGATATGTACAAAACAAAAAGGCAATCTATTAAAAGACATCGTCAATACAGATAGGAACACTAGGGCATTTTAAAATGTATTTAATATGTAAAAGTGCAATGCTTAATGTTCTGTTTGACAGCAGGAAGGGGAAAGCAGATATGATGACATGCAAACAATGTAAAAAGTACAAACAGCTGTTTCCCCCATCACTGAGTGTTTCTGTGTGAGTGAGTGTGTTTGTGAGAGTAGGAGATGCGCTGGCCAGTCAGTTTAACAGCTATAGCACAACTACAGAACTGTTTTTTGCTGATAATCCTGACCTAGAATGTCACCTTTATTAGAAAGATTCGTAAACTGCCTAACCGGAAACATTGAAGAATCTGCTTCGTCTCAGAGATGCTGCTTATCAAGTTAACCACGCTGCAGTCTATAGTCTAGCAAAAGCAAATCTCAAAAATGGCTTTGAAAATGCATAAAAAATAAGAAGGTGCATTCTGACGCACAGAATGATCTGGCTATCCGACACTATGCCACCCCCGGTTAAGTGGCATATCCCAATTCCTACTAAACTGGTGTGCTGTCAGATGGTATGTCGCTGGCATAAACCATTTCCCAACAGCAGGTGCTGGTTGATACTGGTAGGCCACTCTTGGCTGATGGTGAGACAGTCACATCAGTGTACAAGCTGAACGCCACACTTCCAACAATTATGCCAAATTTCACACTGACAAATGGTAAAAGTAATGTGTTTTTACAAGGCGATGACTAAGTTGGATGGTTAGGCGTCCAATCCAAAGTTTTGTCTTTCGGTTCTTTTAGATATATGATGATGTTATACAGATAATCTCTGAGAACTAATGTAAAAAAAACATTGACAAACTGAGGGAATATAGCAATGGAAAACTGATGTATCCATCTGTCTTCCTGTGCTCATCTGGTGTCATGTCTCGGTGGCAGCAGGGTAAGCAGGACATTCCAGATGTCCCTCTCGCTTGAATGTTTTCCAGCTCCTTCGTGGAGATCTTAAGGATTCCCACGCCGGATGAAATATGTAATCTCTCCAGCGAGTTCTGAGTCTAACTTCTTTTTATAGTATGTGCCTGGAAAACCTTCAAAGGAAGGTGGCCAGGAGGCATCCTAATCAGATGCCCGACCCACCTCAACTCCTTTTTGATGTGAAGGAGCAGCGACTCTACTTCAAGCTCCTTCTGGATGTCCGAGCTCCTCACCATACCTTGAAGGCTGAGCTCAGCCTCCCGACGGAGGAAACTCATTTTGGGCAATTTGGTCTGTGATCTTATTCTTTTGATACCTGGAGCTCATGACCATAGGGGACGTTTAGATCAACGGGTAAATCAGGAGCCTTGCCTTCCATCTCAGCTTCTCATCCACCCCCAAGGTTCAGTGAAACGCTCACATCTTTGCCGACACTGCCCCAATCTGTCCATCTCATCCTGCACTTTCCTGTCATTCGTGAACAAGATCAGGAGATATTTTTTTCATTTTACACTTATAATCTCTTAGAGGTAATGCCAAAGACACTGACAAGAAGTACCATCAATATAAGGCAATTTTAAATAGCAACGAAAAAATGGATGTATACGTCTGAAGTGTGTCAAAACGTAACAATAGGTAGTAGCATCCATTCTACACTTCTAATTTAATGTATTTGTATCTTACAAGTTGTGAATCATTTTAAGAGCCACGTTTTCTATGACACAGTTTGTAGTTTTGGTTAATAAGCAACTTATTTCATATGTTAACAGTTTGTACAAGCTGGTGTTCACGCACAGAACCGGGTTAATACATGTGAGCTTAAAACTTTTCTACATCGAGCTCTTGACTTTATTTGCTACGTGACACTGCGATATTGTAAAACAAACTAAATTCAACAACCTCTTTTCCTCAAATCCTTCTCAAGGCTTCAACTGAGGCAATCTGACATGTGCACTGCTGTCTGCAAGGATCCCAATGAAACAATCACCTGCATTGACAGGCATGTCACATTCTTGCATACACAGACATAAACCTATGCTCATAGTAGCCCAACTCTCACACTTATTATTTGCTGCTGGAGGCATCTGCTGCAATATTAAGACTGAACTCTGGATTTTCACAGGAGAATATTTGAAGTTTCTGTCAGCGTGATGTGTTTGTGTGCAGAGTCCTGGAGTCAGTGTCAAGCACTGAGGGTACCTGTGTGCTTCTCAATGGTTGTTAGTCTGTGTACTCGACAGGATATTTGAGGGGGCATAGGTTTAATGGAAAGTGCAGATATAGGGACTTGGTGTAGGGGCCTCTGTTTATAGTTACTGTGTGTGTGTACATGGCTGGAATAATACTGTGTAGACCTGTGTCCTATGGGGTCTGGAACCAGGACTTTGGCAGTGGATCCTTTGGGTACTCTCCTTGTGCAGTGGGGCCTCTGTCAATCCAACTTGTTCCACTGCATCCTGTTGATGCTTGATCAGAATGGGGTCTAGGAAGTTTGGAGGTCAAATCAACATCTTGGGCCATTGTCATGTTCCTCAGGATGTTTCTGATTGGTTGATGTTGTTGCCATGTGGTGGGGTGCATTTTCCTGCGGGGGTAGGCCAGTGACATTTGGGATTTCCATTTGCATGAGGGAGTGTGCTTGTTCTGGGACAATGTTTATCTGGGTGTCTAAGTCTCATCAACACGGATGTTAAAATCCAAGGTTTTCCAGCAGAACACCACATAGTACCAATATGATCAATGTTATTCACTTCAGTGGTCATGATGTTGTGGCTGATCGTTGTATAGTGCCCAAGTATGTTTTGTATTCTCAAACTGGCTTATTTACAGAATCTTTCTTTAACAGTATCTAATTTTATGATCTTGTGAACCACACCATAAACTCAAAGATCTGTGCACAGCCTATATAAACAGCACTGGTTTGAACTAAATGATAATCATCTGACTTGAGGGTAGTGGTTTACGCACGATAACATCACAGTTTAATTATCTTTGCAAGAACACTGAATTATTTACAATTATTTATGAAACATACTAACACTCCTGATACTAATAAAGCCAGAAGGAAGGGAACACAATGAAAGCAACTTTTTAACCAGGCAGGAAAGTAATAATGTAAAATCCTCACCCTACCTCGACTCCCCTCTTCACCCCCGATGAATTGGTCAGACTGCAGTTCAAACTCATCCAGCACGACCCTGAGCAACCCGCTCCTGCACAGCGTGAGACCACTCAGTGCAACAACAGCAAACAAGCTGGCAGGTATACAGGCCGAGGGCTGAGGGAGGTGCACACAGTGGAGCTGGGCTAAACACACAGCATGTGATGTGCAAATGTACTGCAGCTATGGGAGCTGCATGTCAGCCGCAGCAAGTTAACTTCACTTTCAGTTTAATCACATGCAGCAACTCGCAAAAAAATAAAAATTATAAACAAATCCTCATCCTCATTAAGTGCTTTAACCTTCCCCTCATTCACACTCTCTCTTCCTCCCTCAGCTACTCCACAGTTTACTCACAGGCGCATGTTTAACAGATTTGCTTTTATGTTCTGTTGTGGAATTTTCTGGGAAATCATCGGGTGTGTTTCCATCCACCCAAAGCAGTGTGCACCCAGTGTGTTTGGTATCCTTTGAAAGCTTTCATTTGAGTCAAACTAGTGTCAATAATGGTAATAAATGTATGAAGATTTACTATTTGACAGTTTAGGAACAAACATGGGGTTGATATATGAGTACACAGACCCCTTCCAGGATCGAGATTGGGGTAAATCCCAGGAAATCTTCTATCAGCATAAACCTATGCCTTTATTTATATATGTTGATATATCAGACAAGCCATTAAACTACTGTATGGTGTACTAGCTAGACCCCTCATTATCCTCTCTGGTTGCGACGTGGAACTGCTCACCTCTTCTGGTTGCGAAAGCATTAAACAGCAAGGGGGCAAACAGGTACTACAGCTAATCTGTGATACTTAAAGTGTGTTTTATCTAGTAAAATAGTATCAGCAGATATTAAATACTGAACGACTCGAAACAAAAACTTGATCTTGATATTAACCCTACAGTTTAATATTGTGTAACAACGCAGCAAGTATTGGTCAAACAGGAGGTTTTTATGCACGTTAAAAACCTGAATGGAAACATCAAAATTTTACAATGCAAATTTTGCCTCTAGGTTTTCACATTTGGCTGTGATATTGACGTGTGCAGAGCCGGCTGGCCCATTAGGCAATATAGGCAAAGCTAAAGGCGCCATGGCCTCCAGGGGGCGCCAAAACATTGGGAAAACACTCACCTTCAATACAATTATATTAAAACTAGTTATTACTATTAACTCTTAAAATGGAAAAGCTCACATTGATTGAAATGTAAAGCAATGCCCAATTAATATTGCTACAAAACAATGCTATTGGATTTCTTTTTAATTATGTAAATCGCCGATGGAGGGGGGCGCCACATTGGGTAGGGCCAGCTCTGGATGTGTGGTATTGATAAAAGCGAAATGGAAACAAACTTAGCACATCTGTTCCATCTTGGACCCTCTTCTTCTGCAGAAATAGCAACCATCAGCTGCTAATCTTGACAAACCAACTAATATTCACATAATGCCAGTGGATGAAAACTTCTTTCTGTAACTTGGATGGAAACTTATCTAGTGTTTTTCATGACATTTGATTAAAACTAAATAAAGTTGTGTTTTTGTATCTGGTATGTATATATGCATGTATGTATTTATTAAGCTCTGATGCTAACAAATCTCATGTCGAACCGTGTTTCTCTCTTTGTTCTCTTCCTTTGCCAAGTCTGGTAATGTTGCAGGTTATCTCAGCTGCTGCTAATATGAGTTAATAAGCTCAAGATATTGATTTGATGCATCCCATTATGCCCAAATATGCCCATTATTTGGGCATAATGGATGTCCAAATAATGAGCATCCGTTATTTGGATCAAATAATGTGTGAACAATCAGATGTGAAAGTCAGGATGCTTCATCTGTTTCAGTCCACATTTCTAATCTTCTGCTGCTCAGCTCATTTTCAGGTTGGAGCTACAGCTTGTTAAAATTATTTAGGCCCAGATTTTAATAAGATTATTGTCGATTAATTAAGTAGCTTCTCATATAACAGCAGCTCAACTGAATCTTTGGCATGAAAATATTTGTAACTTGCTACCAAATGATGAAAGCAACAGTATTCAATTAAGGATTCGATAAGACGCTTACAGTTGGGTTTTACCACGTTTTAAAGAAATAAAACTTTTCCTACAGATAAAATGGCTTGG
>OMNN01102357.1:0-10283 GCA_900302755.1 Chromis chromis
CGACAGGGCCGCGCACGTCTATTCGAATATCAAAATTAATATACGAATACCACCACAACGACTGAATATTCGGATATTCGGCACCAGCCCTACTAAGCTCTCAACCATGGGGGACCGTGCCTTCTCCATACAGGGGCCACGCCTCTGGACTCGGCTCCCAGGCTCTATCAGGGCCTCTGACTCCCTTGCTGCCTTCAAAAGCAGCCTAAAGACTCATTTATTCTACTCTGCCTTTAAATAGAGCTCTGTTGGAGTATATTTGATCATTTAATGCTTAGTCTTTTGTTTAATTTGTATTATTATTATTATTTTTTCAACTCTTCCTCCTGTGAAGCACCTTGAGATGTTGGAATGACACATGATTGGATCCAGGGCTGTTTTTTTTTTTTTTTGTATTCTTACTTTAGTTCAACACACAAACAACAATCAGAATGTAGTTCTGTGATTCAGGGCTACAGCCTCAGACCTTCCAGGCCCAACAACGCCGCTGGTGTTCCCTCGGTAGGCTTCTTCTTTGGACATGAGGAGTGTTTGTTACCCGTGATGTAATGATGTGCGCTCGCTCTCCTGTCAGATGCGATGCAGTGTGATCCAGCGTTAGGTTGCATGCAGTGATGATGTCATTGCAGCAAGCCACGTTCGGTTAAACAGGGATGGTGACTGTGACAGTGGTGATCACGCTGATGAGGTCTTTGTCCCTGAAGCAGCCACTGAAAACACAGAACAGGAGCCGCCCAGACTCACTGGAAGAACCCTGGTGTTGTTTTTAAACTACCGCAAACTGCTAATAAGAATGGACGAGAATGATTAGTGCTCGTTTTAGAGTTCTTTGTCCGTCAGCTTCTACTAAAACGAACTGGAGACTGTAAATAAAGTGTATGATTTAGGTATATTTAAAGTAAATACGCACTAGTTTACAAGGGCTGAGCAATTCCCTGAGATATTATTCAACTCACAATATAGACAAGCAACTATCCAAATTACAAGAGGTGCATTTTGTAATAAAGTTATGTGTAAAAATGCTATTGTGATGTTCTGGCCTACAAATCTCCAGACATGCAAAAGTCTGTGTCTCTCCTACTATATAATACGATTTATTTTTACTTCCCGATAGCATAAAAGTTGATATATGTAAATACTGGCTTTTAAAAGTGGTTTTGTTTTGAAGTCTGTTCATTAATCTGTAGCAGAGTTAATTCGGTACAGTTCAGTTTAGTTAACCAGGGCTGTATTAAGACACAAAAAGAAGACTTGCTCGATTTAAAATAGTTATTTTTTAACCAATTGACTGGTCGAGGGGGGAAAAATAAATAATAATCTAACCTTTATTGATCCCCTCGGGGAAATTCCTTCTCTGCATTGACCCATCCTGTGTGCAATAGAAACTTTCACACTTTGCTGATAGTACATACTTTCATTTAAATGAGGTTTGGAATTTTAGGATTTTACTTCTAATTTAATAATAAGGCTAATAATCTATCCTTCATTGATCCCCTTGGGTTCCTTCCTTCTCTGCATTTGACCCATCCTATTCAAAGTTAACCTTAACTATACATACTAGGAGCAGTGGGCTGCCGCGGTGCAGCGCCCGGGGAGCAGTCAGGGGTTAAGGGCCTTGCTGAAGGGCCCACAGTGGTGGTGACTGGGACAAGCGGGCGCTCTCACTTTCCCACCTCAACCTCTTGCCAGTCCGGGGACTCGATCCGGCAAGTTCGCTTCACAAACCACTAGGCCACCACTGCCCGACACTACGCTACAGAATAGACTGAGCATTAGTGAAACTAATTTAGATACTTGTACAGGGTGGGCTATTAAAAAAGCATTGCTTCTGCCCAACCCTTTTTTGGTTATAAAAAATTGTAACCTTAAGAAATGTATAGTTTTGTTTTGTTTTTTAATGTGAACAACCAAAATAAAAAAGTTCATTCATTCATTCATTCATTCATTCATTCATACTTATGGAAGTTCACGAGGCAATCCCATATTTGGCTGATGCAAAATATCACAACAGTCAAGAGCTTTGTATTGTAGTAGTACTAAATACTACATAATTGAAGCTAAAGTTATTTAATCTGTAATGGTTGTAATATTCTTGTTGTAAACAACAGCCAAACTACTTTGAGGGACTTTGCTATTTAGCCTCAGTCCCACGTAGTACAGGCTCACTCTGGTGTATAATCTACTGTATAATCCTTCCTCGTGGTGAACTGCTCAGACATGCTCTGGATCAGATGGAGAGCTGATTAATTCGAGTGATTAGGGATCTCTAATTCCCAGTATATGGGTTCACCATGCAGCTCATACTTGTTTACACTATTTGTAACAATGGCACTTTAAAGACGGTTGCTGCTACTGAATAGGTCAGAATCAGGGCAGTGTTCGTGGTAGAGCTGCATACAAACAAAATTAGAATACTTTTGTTTTTGGCGGTTTTAATTTGGAAATCTGTGTATGAGTTGGGCAACACATGCATACAGCTTTTTCCAGTCCATTCATTTTTCTATTCTTAATATTTGGGAGGAATGAGGTTAAATCAATCCTCTCATGCTTGCAGGTTGAACTTTAAATGTTCTCAGACATACTCTTTATTTGATATAAAGTACAGCATTTTTATGTTCAGTTACATTTATTGTTCACATCTGTTTATTATCACAAGTATTATATTCATCCATCCTACTACTCTGCAGTGCAACAACAGCCAAGTTCATTAGCATTATGCCTCAGTGTGCCTGTCTACTTGTATACGCTAGCCAGTTTCATTAACACTATGCCTCTAGTGGATTGCTCACCTGCTTAAGCTAAAGCTTTCAAATATTTATCAGTGAGGCACTGCCAGCCTTCTTCACTGCACCGAGAGTTCTGTCTCCATCAGTGTAACTGAGACGGTGTGCTTGATTTACAGTCCCTCTTTGCTTTTATGATATGGATGTTTTATTCCAGGGAGTTGACATGACTTGCTCATGATAACAGATTTTTAAGAGGAACATGAGACTCGAATCTTATCTCTCTGAGAAGGTCCATTACATTGTATTAGTTGAGTCAGATAGAAGGAGATCACAGGAAGGAATGGTCTACTACAAGTGTTACGACTTCAGACAGTCATGTTACACAAAAATGAAAAAATGGGCGGATGTGGCTCAGGTGTTAGAGCGGGTTGTCCACTTATTGCAAGGTTGGCGGTTCGATCCCCGGCGCCTCTGCAAGCCGAAGTGTCCTTGGCAAGACACTGAACCCCAAGTTGCTCCTAATGGCATGCAGGCACCTTGCATGGAAGTCTGTTGCCATTGGTGTGTGAATGGGTGAATGAGAAAAGCGCTTTGAGTACCACTAAGGTAGAGAGGTGCTTATGTAAGTGCAGACCATTTACAAAAACATAAGGTTTTATTTTGAATTTTTATTTTGAATTAGCCTCCTAAATGTTTTAGAGCCGTGCATGGGCGGAGTGAGGACATCTTATATTGCCTGAGTAAATATAATGGGATGACTGCCCATATAGTTGTAGCTTTTAATGCTGTGTCACTGTTTGAGTGATACACAAAGCCAATTCATGGTTTCTGCACCCCCATGAGCTGACAGATACAGTATTTGAACACACACAGCAGACTAGGATGTGGTGTCGTTCATAATACAATATACTATAAGGTATGTGCTGTGACAGTTGCATTACTCCTCACATTGAACACAAACCCCCCCCCACAGGGCTTTGCCTGTTTCTGAAACAAAGTGGATGTGCCTTTTCACTTTTTATAGGATATAACAAATCGTTACAGACTTTCCTGTAGGACTGTACAAATAATCGTTCCCTAGGTGTGCCAAGTGCTAGGAAATAAACTGCTCCCAGAGTTTGTTCCTGTCCCAGACACAGAGAGTGGACACGGCACAGGATTTGTTGAGACTTTGGAACTTCCCAGTGTTGATGGCAAACATGCACAAATCAAACTCCTCCTAAGTCAGGCAGTGACTTCTTCAATCACATCTTTTAATGCGCAAAATAAAGGCGTTGATGATGGTGAATCTCTTCACACAGCCTCTCCGTACAATAAGCATTTGTTTTGAGGACTATTTGTTTTCCTAGCATATGCAGTGAGCAATGTAATGGTCTGGTGTGTGTGCAGTCATGAAGTTTGGGCTGCACAAAGGCTTGCTGACTTGGGCTGATGATGAAATCCACGTCATGCAGACACAGAAAGCTTGAATAATAATAATCTAATCTAACCTTTATTGATCCCCTTGGGGAAATTCCTTCTCTGCATTGACCCATCCAAATCAAAGTTAACCTTAACTATACATACTAGGAGCAGTGGACTGCCGTGGTGCAGCGCCCGGGGAGCAGTCAGGGGTTAAGGGCCTTGCTCAAGGGCCCAACAACTAATTGAATAATCAAGAAGGTAACTAACAGATCAATCAGCAATGAAAGTAATCCTTAATAGCAGCCCTACTAGTGACAATAGTTACCCTAATTGCTTTTCACAGATGAAGTACAATCAACTCAGTATATTTTTGAACAGGTACACAGCAGAGGTATGTTGTTTTTTGTGATCACTGGGTAACAGCCAATCAGTTAGAAGCTATAAAGTTAATCTCCCTCCACCGGCCCATTGTTGTCAGTATGCAAAGAAAGTCCACCCCCTTCTAGTGTAATCAAACGTACACTGTAGATTAGGGAAGGTCAGGATCTTTGTGAAGTGAAAGTTTAGGATGTTGACAGATTAGAAGCGTTAAGAGCAGTTTTTCTGATAACATTGTCAGTCACATACCACACCACAGCTGATTGTGAAGACTTTGTGAAGCTCTACTGTTTGCTGCTTGTGCGTTTGATCTTAATGCGGCCTGCCATGCCTCATGCAAACTGTGGTTTATGAACAGCTGTGCCGGTGGTAGGCAGGTGATTACTTGCCATGTGAGCTAAAAGAGGTGATTCATTACAACACTAGCATGAGCGAAAACAGCTGTCTGTGCTAATGGATGCTGTTGTCAAACGTGAAAACTGCTGCAGGAGCAGTCCTCGAGCTTCTGCCAGCAGAAATATGAAGGGTAGTGGACGGCCTAAAAATACAGCAAACATTTTCCCCCATTTATAAATCAGTGATTAGGAATACTGTTGTTCCACATCCTGTGTGCAGTGGAGCAAATTGCTGTACGATATCTGTCTTGTTGAAACCTTATCTTTGTAATTGGTCCCTGAGGGTTTGTCTAACCTGTGGCTGGTCACGTTTCCAACTCTGCAGCCCTCTGTCCCTCCGTTGCCCATCAGGGAAAATGTCCGTTCATTACCAAGGCCTCAACGTAATCTGATTCTGGCTGGAATGTTTGACAGTTTCTCACTGCTTCCTGCTTTTGGGAAGAAGGGCATAATTATCTTAGCTTGCTTGAACTGAACCTCCAATTACATTCTCTTTCTAACGGCTCTGCGTGCAGATTGCTTGGGTGCCAGTCTGAGATTATCAGGATGCTGTCTCCTTAGTGTTAAACCAGAGAGCTCGTGTGTGCCCGGAATTTTTAGGATCTTTCCTCTGGGAGAAGTTTGTGGAAACACATTTACTGCCGTGATGCAACATTCCCCTTGCAGCCCAGTCGACACCGATTTCACTCTGGTGACACTGTGGTATGCTTTTCTCACACCGTTCCAGCTGTAATTTCTCTCTAAGCGTTGTGATGTCAGTTACAGCCGAGTATTATTTATTAAACAGCATTAGCTCATCGGCGCCTCAGACTTTGACCAGGCTAATTGACACTTGCCTCGGCTGACCTCAAACAGCCGTCCACTCACTGCCAGACGTTTTCCCATATGGCCCTATATTTCCTTCACACTTAAACCGTTCCTGCTGAGACCAAACCCTTTTCATTAATCATCCCTGCCACGATTAGTATGCAGATCTCCTTATGTGTTATGTAGCCTCGATGTAGCAAAGACCAAGCATCAAAAACAGGCTTACATAAGGCCACTTTAGCAGTTCTTTTGAGAGGCTAATACTTGTACAATCTTCTTAAAGTGGTATTTGCTTATTTGTGATTGAGTAATTTGGTTGCCTTCAGTGTAAGCAAACATGCACTGGAAAAGGCCACACATTGCACTCTGGGAGGGAAGTATTGTTGAGAAAAGGGGCGTTAGTCTGAGCCGACAGCACAACACAATGGGCACCGATCAGTCACAGTGAGAAAGACGTTTTGCAACACGAGTGAAAATGACAGAATCATGATGGTCCTGCAAGTTTGTTCACCCGGAAAATCTCAGCGCATTTTCACTGTTCATCATCCGAACTGCTAATGAGATATTAAGACTGAATGCTCGTCATTGCAGATTAGTTGGATGATGCGGCAAGAAATTAGTCAAAACCAAGGGCAGGAAGTGATTGTTGATGCTGTGAACATACAGGCTTCATAAGTAGTGTAGTGTCAATGAAAATTAGTCCTTTTAAGGTTCTAAATCTACCCATATCTGTTTAAATTGAGTGAGGTATTGCCTGATATTTACACAAAATTCATAACCCAATATTCTCTTGATTAGGCTATTGATATATAGTCACCTGCATGTGGTCACCAGCTCCTGTGTTCCACTGAAAATGATAAAGGTGCCAATAAGCAACAAGCTGTACACACTGATAGGGTCAATGTCATACTGGAGTTAATTTAAACACAAGACACTTGTGCTCAAAAAGAGAGGATTCATACTCAGTGAAGGACCTAGGATCCCGTGAGCAGTGATTCCTAGCACGTCTCTGGGGGTCATCAGGTGGAAACCTCCCTTCAACGGTGTTTCGCCTACTTAGTCCCACGACACCTCCAGGAGGCTAGCAGGTGAACTCTGGCGTCCCAGAGTCACCCCCCCTAGTGCCAGTTCACACAGCTCCTACACAATCCAACCAGCACTGCCACGTTCACCTGACCCAGGCCCGTTTAGGAGATGCTCCAGGTAGTGACCAGTGCCGATGCTACCATTTAGCTAGCTGCTAAATGCTAATGCTAACTGCTAATTCAACCAGCACTGCCACGTTCAACTGACCCAGGCCTGTTTAGGAGATGCTCCAGGTAGTGACCAGTGCTGATGCTACCATTTAGCTAACTGCTAAAAGCTCATACTGGAGAGGTGTAATGAGGTAAACAAAGTGAAAACACCTCTGATCATTCACAAAGGTGTCACCAAATATTTGGGAATTAAATATACATTTAATTAGTCATCAGATGTCAACGTTGATGTAGCCCCCATGGTTCTACTGGCAAGAAAATCATGTTTTATTTACTTGTGATGTAATTTAAAGTGGTAGAAGGGAATAATAGCGCTTACACCATGTACACAAGGGAAAAAAAATACTTGAGTGTCGCAATGAAACATTCCTGTCCCTGGTTTTTTATTTGTATTGTAAGCAAAGAGTTTTGTGACTCAGTAATTTATGGAATATTACAAGTGAGTTTGACATTTAAGATTGATGAGATTGTTTCAGCAAATTTCAACAGTTCTTAACCAGCTTGACTAATTGCTGCTACAAATATCATTTGAAAAGATGACTTTGTGGTTATAATGTGACCAAGTTCTGCTGTTTATTTATGGTGTTTTCTTGGTTTCATCATATATGTGACTCACATTGCGACACTGTTCTCATGTCATAGTTTTCTCACACTGCCCGCCTGTGTAGGTCTGACTGCCTGCGGCTGTGTTATTACTGGGCTAAATGAGGACTGTATTTTGATCATAATAGGGGAGAAAGATGCAGGCCATTCATGCATGCTTCCCTATAGGCTCGGGCACTTTGAATCCACCAGCAAGTATGGTGCAGACCCAACACAATGACTCCCTGTTACTACCAGCTTGTGCTTGTCAAAAACAGTTAAAATCACACCAATTACATTGTCGCCGCACTGGGAATGACTGTTTTAGCTAAATTGTACCTACTGCATGTGTGCACATATCAGACAAAGGCTTGTATTGTAGGCCATGAGTTGCAATCTAACCCCTAGTCTCATTTTACACTGCAGTATAGAAAAAAGGCTGATAATTGCAATAAGAGAACAGGGACAGAATTATTAAAAAAAAAAAAACAACCCAGAAAACAGACAATTCAGTTGTAGGTTTTTTGTTTATTTGCAAAGGTAGGCAGGTACTTGAGCATCAAATATTCATTAAATACTCCATTGCTTGTTTTAAGATGTAATTTTATTTTATGAACCGTAAAATGTTTTATTGATAGGGGTGTAACGGTACACAAAAATCACGGTTCGGTACGGTTCGGTTCTCAGTTAAGGACCTTCTCCGTCTCACAGTTGCACAGTATTGCGGAACTAAAAACAAGTAGGAGTTTCCAGTGGACCACAGGATGTGACGGACCGTTTATTCTTCTGCCGGCGCTTCTGTGATAAGCCTAGTCTGTATGGCTAGCGAATGGGATGGCTAATGTTTTTCTTTTTATGAATTTTCCCCTTATCTGAGAACCGAACCTAACCGAACTGAACCGTGATTTATTGTACCGTTACACTCCTATTTATTGATGTGAAAAAATCAGTACATGCAACAATATTCTGTAGCACAAAACAAAAAGCAGCTGATGGCAAAACAAATATGCCTAAACATGCCATTAAACTGACCTATATAACATGAAACACTTCAGTATCCTAAGAGAAGATTGTGAAACAGGAAAAGATTGGCATTATTCTCTTGTAACTCTGAATTACTTATATTTTGGCCAAGGAAAGGGAAAACCTTAACTTGTGCCTGAAGTCCTAAAAGCTCACAATGGTCCACCATGTTCCTTTTGTAAAACATCCTCAGGATATAGCCTGAAATCCCCGTCTGTCTGGAGCTCAGGCCTATTTTAGTCCGAGTGAAGTGAAAGGCCTTGGGTGGGATCATAAGGCAACTCTGTAAACAGGAAACGTCCATTCAAGACTAAGTGAGCTTGGTGCACCAATGTGGTGCATACGCTACACACAAGACCGCCATGATCAGTTGCTAAGCAGTGACAGCCATGAATCCTAAGCAGGCTTTGAGAATTGACCTTAATGCATGGCTCAAGCTTGTACTTAGTTATTGAACATGATTTCCACACAGGCAACATTGTCACCTTTATCTGCTTAAGTGCTATCGCTCAGTAGCTGCTGTGACCTTAACGGGCACCTCACCAGATACATCATCAGCTCACATTAACCCAAGTGTTGTTTTCTCCCTGCCGGCTGTTAGAAACAACACTGTCTCCTTTGGATTGAAGGTTTACAGTGTGACAGTCAAAGCCTTTGAGATAAAAAGGTGAGGAGTCGCACCTAGCGCAGGCAGGCGCTAGACCCCTCTCCATTGTGACGGCAAACCATGAAAGAGCATAGATGACAATGTCATCTAGTTACTAACAAAGGCGCTGCTGCTGGCTCGCACCCAGCTCAGAGGGAACATGCTGTTCATGTGCTGATAATACTGCAGCCCAGAGACCCTCTGGAAATGCTCCAAACACGAGACCACTGACTCTGCCAAGGTTGCATTTAAAATCTATTTAGGAATTTGCTGCACCAGATTGCCATATTTGTTTAAGTAATATTTTGTGTGTGAGTTTCTTAAAATGTCAAGCGTGCATATTTTTCATGTGGCGGGTCGTGTTTCATGTAGAGTCTTTTGTGCACTAAGGAGAGCTATTATTAATATTTGACAGCCTTATTTAATGTGTAATGCGCTGCGACTGTGTTTTCCAACGTTGGCTGTGCTTCTTCTTGAGTCTGAAAATGACAGGTCTCAGGTGAACAAAAGGATTAAAACATTCAGCTAAGACACCATCAGCAGTAGGGGTGGGAATCACAGGGTACCTCACGATACGATATCAATACAAGGCTCAGGATATCGATACTACCGCGATACATCGATAATTGATATATTGCATGACAATCGCATAATTGTACATCATGTAATGAGCGGGGTGGAAGGAAGACGCTTGAACCAGAGCGTTTGTCTTCTATGCCCCCTTGTGGATGCTTTATTTTGCACCCACAGTAGCTTGCCAACACACAAACCGTGGCTTTGCAGCACAGCAGTCCTGTACTAGCGACCTATTCTCTGATTGCTACAATATCTATAACTGTTGCCTGTGTACTTTACTTTTGCGAGACAGTTCTTGCATATGGCATAGTCTTGGTCGAGCTTGCTTGTTCCCTCCATGTTGCCAAAGCCCAAATGGGTCCACACTTTGGACTTAAACGTGGATGGGGCGTCTCTTACGGTAGCGTTGCTGTCCTCCATTATACCTGTACAAACTCTTCTTGGGCCAATTCATTTCCGCTCAAGTCTCCCTCATTCATGTGATAAACGC
>OMNN01102357.1:17665-30803 GCA_900302755.1 Chromis chromis
TGTTTTAGCTGTAGTGTAAATAGAAACAGTAAAAACTGTAACAGTGATAACTGCAAATATAAAATAACAATAAGCTGATTGTCTTCATATTTTCATTAATTTTCATCAACCATAAGTGATCATTTTTATTCAGTGTACGTGATAATGACAGTCAATTTTCATCTTGTTATCTTAAAGGTTAAAGCTTATTATTGTTTATTTATTCTAATCACAACGCTGGTTAGTTGCAGCCCCACTATCTCTTTAGGGCTGGTAGTGTTCCATCAGTCCTAACAGTTGACCCAGATGGCTCTTCCACTTGGTATGCTATATAGTGCTTTCCATAGGTTAGTGAGCAGTAGGGGGTGGGAGGCACGACTGAGATGGCCTCTTTCAGCCGTCTGTGTGCCTGTGCATGTGGATCAGTTATTTGGTTCGACACTGAGACATCTAGCCGGTGTCATCTGAGGAATGCAAGCCTCACCCCGGCTCGACACACAAGATGGCCCCCGCGCTGTCACGGGAAACAGGATCCAGGAATACCGATGCTTCTTTAAATGAAGGGTCACTGGCGTAGAAAGGTAAACGTAGAAGAGGTCACAACTTCAAAGGAATGCTGTGGATAAAGACGTGGTTATGCAACTGCACAAAAAGGCTGAAAAAAAGACTGAATTAATGAATAACAAGTAGAAGTTTTTTGTAATTAGGTTTAAAATTAAAAATGCTAGTCATTTGTGTCTCCTTTGCTGCTTGCCAGTGAAAAAGTCTGATGTCCAGTCACCTCACAGTTTACAGAGCAGAAATTACCATCCCATTTCCTTCATTACAGTCATTGTATGCAGCCCTAATGAGCTGCTCTTGCATACTCCATCCTTGTTGTTTGATTCCAACCTTGAAGCGGCCACGGTAAAGTTCACAGGGTGAAGGTACGGAGTGAAAAGCTCCCCCCGCGGTGACAAATGAGCAATTGTTATAAATCTAGGTCGTCCTCGCTCCCAAGTCGTGGGGGATTAATTTGTGCTTTTCGCAGCTATTTTCTGAAACAGAACGACAACAAATCCTCCCCACACAAAGCGCCGTGATTAGAAAGGCCATTCCTTCTTTGACTGCCAGGGATCAAGGTTGTAAGCATCTTAGACAGGGATGGTGTAATGAGGCGAGTGGTGGAAAAGTGCAGCTCGTCTCTCGCTCGCAGTCTCTTGCAAATTAGAAAGTGTAGTACGACTGCACTTTCTAATTTGAGTACGTTTGACTCCATTATTGACTCCATTATTTTCAAGCACAAGTCAAGGATTTTCTGTCGGTGCTTTTCTGTTCCATCCACCTTCCTGTTTAGGTACACTTCTCTGTGAGAGCGACTCAAAAGGATCTGAAATGTACGTGATGATGAAAAGGGGTGTCATGCTCTTTCACTTCGCCACATTTGAACTCTGAGCACTGGCGGCTCCTCTGAGCGCCACCCTGGACAGAAGGAATGATCACAATTTGCCAAATTTCACAGTTTGCCAGTGAGATGTTACTCACTGTGAAAACTCTTTCAGACAGTTTCTTTGCGAGTTGCCTGGCAGTGCTGACAGAGGTACATATGCCTCACAGGAGGTAGCTGCACTGGTTTCGCTCTCTCACACTGCATCTCTCTGTACTTCTCCACATTGGCTTGATAAGAATAGCAGTCGAGCTGGAGAACTGATTCTTTGGTTTTACCTGTGTAGGAGAAATCATTACTGATGGGCATGTTTTGGTACTTTTGTAGACAAGCAATCAGAAAAAGATTGATTGACAATGAAGTAAATTTTTCACTGTGGTCCAGTTATTGTGTACGAAGTGTGACATCTCACTCTTACATGAACACAGTTGTTAAATGAAGCAAAAGGGAGAAACAAATGCGTGTCCCTGCTTCTTAGTTGTGAATATTTTCTGCTTATCTTTGTTGTTAATTAAAAATATTTGACTTTCAGACAAACAAAACAGACAAAGCAGTTAAATGTGTGACATTTAGGGCTGGTCCAAATAGCAATTCCTGTGCTCCGGATATTTGGGTCCAGTTCATATCGAATATTCGGCTCGTGTGGCAGCGGCAGGGGGGACTTAGATAAAAATTATTCGTCTGGTCCATTTCAGTGTAAAGTCAAGTAGTTAGATGTGATTTATGTTATAGAATGAGCTGCTAGAGGTCACTGCACTCCACAAGTTTACTGTAGAGTAGAGCCGAGGTGGTGGCGGTGGCGGCGGTCGGGGGAGGAGTGCGCACGAGTATTCGGATCTCAAAATTATTATCCGGATACCACCACAACGACTGAATATCCGGATATTTGTGTCCAGCCTTAGTGACATTTGACAGACTAAATTAATAACTGATCAGCCAATTATGAAATTAATTTGTAGTTGCATTAATTCTGCCATGCTTCTATTAGAAAGGATGCTTCCTGCATCTAATACTGTGTATGTGTGAGAGAAAGAAATGGATGTGCAGCATAGTGAGAGAAAAAGGTTTTAAGGCATCAAACTCTTGGTTGAGAGAAATCCTGCTCTGGAAGATGCGGAAGAAATGATTTCTTCTAACCTCATTTCTGAGATTCAGATATAATGACAGCTGGAAGCACACACTTTTCATGCACCATACACCTGAAACGTTACCACAGAATGCAATATGAGGCTAGCAAGTAGCTGATTCAGTTGAACTAATGCGTCAAATGATTACTTGTACTTGTTATTGCCTGCATACAAAAGCTGTCAATTAAACTCTCGGCTAAAGGACCAATTTACAAATATCTGAATCCTGTTTTAGCTCTGATTTTATTAGCAAAATTCTCACCAGCAGATGTGATTAATATCTTCAGTAACTGCTACCCACCAAGCCCCATTCAGCTACCTCTCCTCTGAGTCTCTCATCCTGCGAATGAACTCCAAATCCACCATCTTGGGCTACGGCTGGTAACGATAGTCAGCCATCTCATCATGAGCGAACTTTAGAGAGCTACCATCACTAGCTAAGATGGTGGAGTTGGGGTCCGACAGCGGGACGAGAAACTCACTGTAGAGGCAACTGAATGACATTGAGAACAGCAGTGAAGTGATCAGCCTGCAGGTAGGGCTGTGGCTAGCTGGTACCTAAAAACCTAACACAGGCACAAGGGCAGACAAGAATAGGAGGCAAATGTGATATTGAAAAGCAGCATCTCTCTCTGTATTCAAAACACTGTATATACATCATCAATCTCTTTTATTACTGACACATAAAAACATCCCTCAACTGAAGGATTTCCTCGACAGTCGCTGGACAAGAGGCAGGCTTCTGGGCACTAATGCAGACGGTTGGAGATGTTAATGTTATCAACAAAGGAGACACCATCATTGATTTACTCTGCTGGCTGACTCAGTGAGGCCAGCGTATCACTGAACCAGCCATCATGTGGGTTTTACGGCTGTGCAGCACTTAATTAGTCGTTACTACACAATATAAAAACATAACATCACTACCGACAGTTAGCTGCCTCTTGACTCTCATTAACAGCTCTGGCTTTCTTTTAATTCTGTTGCCTGTTTTGCTTTCTATCTACAGATTTTTAAGGTATTAAAGTATTTGTTTCTCTGTTGGCTCTTAAACTGAAACACTGGTCGTCTATCGGTTCAAATTAAACATGCTGTGAAACGGGTATCTGAGAATTCATCAGGCCATCAGAAAATGTCCTCCACCTCCCTCCCTACCTGAGCACCTTTTGTTTATCTCTACCGCAGCGTCCCATTGTTTTTGAAATGTTTCAGCCCTTTCCTTTGATGTTTGTCTGCAGTGGGTGATAGATGAATGCAGAGGTCTGCTATCTGCACCCGGCCAGAGCCAAATGAATAAATGGATTGACCATTTGTGCCACAGTGAAAGGGCCTGGCCAGAGGATGGCTATCCTATCTGGCAAACAGACACTGTGGTGTTCGGAGATAAGAAAAGCAGAGCTGTTCTCAAACCATAGTTTAGGATGACCCAGAGCTGTTGAGAACAAACACTGAATTTACATTACTGACTGCCGCAGTGTTGAAATCTAAGATGTTTTTCCTTTTCTTGTTTGGGATTATTGCTGAGAAGATTAATTGAATAATCCATTAGTCAGGCAACAGATGACACATGTCAGAAGAAGATTCCCTCTGTCAGGAAATTCTGCCGTTCTTTATTTTCTTTATTTCCCTATTTAGATTGTTGCAGCAGTATAGATCAGTTCATCAATTGATTAGGCGATCGATAGAAGATTAAAGAACTGTTTCAATTAGGGGTGTAACGGTACACGTATTCGTGTTGAACCGTTCGGTACAGGCACTTTCGGTTCGGTACAGAGGTGTACTGCGGTACAGAAATTTTAAGACTATTAAGAATGGACAGAATTGTTTTAATTATGAAACTTAACAGTTGTGGCAGACCTTTTCCATCTCACAGTTCCACAGTATTGCAGAACTAAAAACAAGTAGGAGTTTCCAGTGGACCACAGGATGTGACGGACCGTTTATTCTCCTGCCGGCGCTTCTGTGATGGCTAGCAAATGGGATGGCTAATGCTAACAACAAGTAGCCAGAGCTGGAAGACGCTCCGCTGTCATTAAAATCACCCGTCTGGGATCACTTCGGTTTCCCGGTGAAGTACGAAAAAGGAAAACAAGTGGACAAGACGAAAGCCGTACGTCGACATTGTGAAGTGATCCTCAACTATGCATCCGGCAACACGTCAAACTTACACACTCGTTTGAAAAGGCAGATATGTTTATCGCTGGACTTGGTTGTTTGCAGCAGTGTCTTCCTTTTTATACTGGAACAGTAATCTGAGTTATAGTAACAGCAGACCAGTAAGCTGGAATTGTTAATGCTGCACTTTTATTGTATTTAGTTTGTGTATTTGATATTGAGAACTATGCAGCAGTATTTCTGTTACATTTGTATACATTGTACATTTAATTTAATCTACTGAGTTGCTAACAGCTCTTTGGTTTAAGAAGATAAACACGTTTTAGATTAATTATGAGCAGGTTATTTTTTTCACCTTAACTGAGAACCGAACCAAACCGTCACACCTCTAGTTCCAGTAATTGATGAGTCATTCAGTCGAGCAAAAGGGCAAAAGCTGTCTGGGTCCAGCTTCTTCAGATGCCATTATTTACTGTTTTTCTTTGTCATACATCACAGTAATTGGATATCTGAAGGTGAAAGTATTAAAACGTGCAAATTGAAGACATTACGGTGACCTCTGAGACATTTTTATCAACACTTGTTTTACATTTAATGCACCAAATGATTCATAATAATAATAATAATAATCTAACCTTTATTGATCCCCTTGGGGAAATTCCTTCTCTGTATTTGACCCATCTTATTCAAAGTTAACCTTAACTATACATACTAGGAGCAGTGGGCTGCCCCGGTGCAGCGCCCGGGGAGCAGTCAGGGGTTAAGGGCCTTGCTCAAGGGCCCACAGTGGTGGTGATTAGGACAAGCAGTCGCTCTCACTTTCCCACCTCAACCTCTTGCCAGGCTGGGGGCTCGAACCGGCGACCCACCAATTTCAAGTTTGCTTCACAGACCACTAGGCCAGCACAGCTCTTAAATTTTAATCTAGAGAATAATCTGCAAATCAGTTGATAATCAGAATAATCGTTAGCTGCAGCAATGTTTAGATTCGTGTCAGTAGGAACCAGGCGTCAACATCGACAACGAAAAAAATCTGCTTTCTTCTGCCACCATTAATGTCAAAAACCAGGTATGTGGCAGAACAAACAGTCCTATTATCCTTTCAAGTGACTGATGTGTATTTTTCAGAGTGACATATTTGTTTTCACTGCAGCCTCAGGTTTTTTGTTTACTGTTACGTCGTAGTGAACACAATGCAGGGAAAACATCACAACTTCCTTGACCTCTCTTTGCACACTGAATGGCTTGCCACTCAACAGGCTGGCAACAGGCCCGACACTGCACCCTCTCCCTCTGGGGCCTAACACAAGGGGTGGAAAATGGAGGACGCCTTGGTCAGTGTGTATGTGTGCGCGTGCGTGTGTGTTTTCGGGCCTCAAACAGGGAAGACAAGGCCTGCTATTGTTTAATTTGTATCCTGGAGAGGAAATGCCTCCACTCGTTTGGCTGCATTGCTCTGCTACCATCTGTCCTACAAATGAAGGTGTAAAGTGGTGACATATTTTGTTGCATCAAGGAAACAACCGGGGGAGTTTACAGAGAGATTGACAGTGTGTAGCTGGTATGTGAGGAATGCCGCGCAAAATAGCTTTGAAGTATCCCCAAGGTTTTTATTAAGAACAGCATCTTGGTATGTTTTTCCTCCTGTGGGGGCCACCTGTGTTCCTGGAAGGATTAGTTTGGAAAAAAAGGAAGGGGGGAGGGATTAGATGGTGTTACTGGTGTAGCCTGGGAGTTTGAGCTGCCAGCAGTTTTTAAAAAATGAACGAGCTTTGTCTTTATTCAACACACACAATGAGCCGAATTTTGGCTGGATGCAGCCTTCATCAGCATGTCCTAGTTTCTGCTACCCACCATTCTTTTCCTTCCTGCCTCTGTTCTGCTCGAGATTGTTGATCCTGCTCTCAGCCAAAGACGTGAATTAACACCCAGCGAGCGTCACTTAAGTGGTGTTAAAAGCACGGATCAAACACCCTCATGCTTTTGATCTTGGTACTAAGAGGCCAAAGCATAAAATTCAGCTTTTAGAGTAACAGCAGTTCATGCAAGGTCCTTTTTGTTTTTGGATGAATTGGAAAATAAAGCAAATGGATCACATTAAAAAAAGAAGGTTGCTTTGGGTTTGATGCTCCTGTCTGCACCCTGGAACCTTCATGCTTCCTTTTCCTGCGCACTTTGTGGTGATTGTGTTTGTGCTCGGTGTAAACGGAGACGAGTAAGAGAAAAAAGAAAGAAAATCAGACCGGAAAATGTAAGGGCCGGGGAGTGGAAAAGATGGGGTCCTTTACATTCTTTCCATACAGTCAATCTGAAATATTTGAGACTGAAGCCACAATTGATGGTTCTGCATATTTCTCCGTGTGAGGCTGCGTTTCAGTGGCGCTGTTTTATTCACTGTGATGTCACTGTGGAGAGGGGGAAAGAGCTCACAACGCTGCCATCTAGTGGTGTGTTTTACAGTAGTGTACCTTTGGTGCTTTAGCAGTTCAAGTAAGTCCTTTCTCTTACAGTAAATTATCTGTGTGTTATACAGTGGTGACCAGAAGCTAAATAAGCTTTCAAGTTTGTTGTATTTCATTGGTTTTGTTTTATTTTTAGTCATGTGTTCTGAATAAGAAATCTTCCTTCTAATATTAAAATTTATTTCTGGTGTTAGATAAGAAATAAATACCTTTCTTTCATATTTTCCCCCCACATATTTTTGCATGTAGTGCAAAAAGTGATAGAAAAAAGAGGATGAAATGCAACAAGGTTCCTGGCAGGGATCCTTTGTGGTTGCACAGTTAGAGAAGTGGTGATGTTGCAGTTATGTGGTTTGTGCTTTTGACCACTGGGCCACCGTACCACCTCAGAGGCAGCGGTTAGCACAGATTCTTTTCAACATCTGTCATAAATGTAAAGACATAATGTCTCAGAGGGTCTTTACAACATTGTGTTACAAGACACAAACACATAATTGCGCAGTAAATGCTTTCATTACTGCTTTTACAGTGTATTTTCAAAAGCCTACAGTATGTCACTGATTTGCAAAGGTTGTAGCACTCAGAGAGATGTGTTAACCCAGACCAGTGCACCAGATAATAATGATAACTTCGTTTGTATAGCGCCTTTCATACAAGGTTTGCAGCTCAAAGTGAAACATCCACAATATTACAAGGTAACGACACTTAAAACAGTAACAAAAAAGACTTGTATGTCACAAACAGCACTACCATCACCTACCCCAGCCTCTCACCAAGAACTGCACCAAGAAAAGTGGGGGGGGATACAAACCCTGGTTCGGGTAGGGGGTAGAAAGTATAGAGCAGTGGTTCTCAACTGGTGGGTCGCGAAGCCATTTTTAGAGGGTCGCAGAAGCACCTCCCCCCCAAAAAAGTAGTGGTATAAAGTCTTTTATTTTAAAGGACGTGTTTCTTATGACACAGTTTGCTTTCAAGAGCAGATATTTAAGATATTTAGTGGTGGTGACCCCAGTAGTTGCCCACTATTAACCTCTAGATGTGGCTCTGCCAGCTTATTGGAGAAATTTATGCTAAAACGAGCCAAAAATAAACCAAAATGTGCTCAGAATCTGTCAGAATGGGACAGAATATGACCAGAACTTGGCAAAAGTGTCCAAATATACCAACATGAGCAAAAAATAAGCCAAAAAAGTTCCCAAATTGTATCAAAATGTGTTGAGACTACATCCAGATAAACCTACATTTGTTTACAGGAACAGCAAACTTCAAAAATTTGGGTCGCGACCGTTATTAATAGAGACATAGTGGGTCCTGAGGCTGGACCAGTTGAGAACCACTGGCCTAGAGGGTGCTGAAGGTGGAGGCCTAACCCACACTTAACCCACTGACTAGATTTAACTGCCTCGTCTTCAGGAGATGGAATGAATTCTTCAGATGAAATGAATTCTTCAGACGTTAAAGCACACCTAATTCTAAAGACACCTTACTCTTAACAACCTGATGTTCAGATGGTCACCCACTATATTTAGATAATTGCACATTGACCTAAATTTTGCAGTTGTTGCAGAAACGTGAAGCTGGTGGGTCGGAGCACCAAAACCAGGTGGAGGTAAATGAACCCAGTTAATCAAAGCTGTAGTTCCCCAGTCAGACACTAGGTGGCAGTAAGTGTCTGAGCATCACCCCTGTTGGGCCACTGCTCCTGTTCATTGTGTTTCTGACCACAGACACTTTGAACATAAGGACTTGGTTAGTGAGGATATGACTGTGTGATGTAACAGGGCCAGGCAGCCCTCTGGAGGATGCAAGTTCCTTTCTGTGTCTATTTGATCAAAGCCAAACCCAAATAAAAAAGAGTTAAGCCTGATTTTAAGCGACCAACACCCAGTTGTGTAGTTTCATATCACAGTCTGAATATTAATTCACAGCCTGCAGTAATGGCGGATTCACAGGGTTGGTTGTAACAAGTGCCACAGATTTGCTGTTTCTTTCTAATATAAACATTTGAATTTAACCTTTGAGCTTGAATAGGGAGTAAACAGACAGAACCTTTTTGGGTGGGGATTGTTTTTCCTTTTCGCTGTTTTTTTTTTTTTGTTATTCTGTGGTCATGTGTAGTAGACAGAGTGTGTTCCTGCCTCTGAATGGGCCTTTTAGGGGTAACTATACACATCAGTGAGCATGATCCATGGAGGCATTGAGTCTGCGTTACCTTGTTTTTCAGGAATCAATGCATTTTCTTGTCATTTCTTACCATTTGGATAAACAAAAATGTCTATTATCCTTGGGTAAATGAAACCCCAATTAGCAATACTGGTTAAAAATAAAACTGCAGTTTTTTATTAATAATAATATTTTATTTATTTATTTATTTATTTATTTTTGGCCTTTTATGCCTTTATTGGATAGGGCAGTGGATAGAGTCGGAAACGGGAGAGAGTGGGGAAGGACATGTGGTAAATGCCCGAGGTCGGAATCGAACCCGGGACAGCCACCACGCCTCTGCACCTGGGCCACGCGACACAACCATCAGGCCATCGGGGAATCCCCAATAATAATAATAATAATAATTATATTAATGATAATAATTTAACCTTTATTTATCCCCTTGGGGAAATTCGCCTTCTGCATTTAACCCATCCTACTATACATACAAGTAGCAGGAGCAGTGGGATGCCGCGGCGCAGCGCCCGGGGAGCAGTCAGGGGTTAAGGGCCTTGACTTGGCCATACCGCCTTGTGGATGCCCAATCCCGTCAGATCTCGGAAGCTAAGCGAGGTAGAGCCTGGTCAGTACCTGGATGGGAGACCGTGAGAGAACCTGGGTGAATGCAGTGTGAGAGTGAGTGGTTGGTGGTGGTCGGAGGGGCTGATGGAGCAGATTGGCAGCCTTGCTTCCATCAGTCTACCCCAGGGCAGCTGTGGCTACATACGTAGCTTACCACCATCGAGTATGTAGTGAATGAATAATGCAATGTAAAGCGTCTTTGAGTGTCCAGAAAAGCGGCATATAAAACCAATGTATTATTATTGCTCAAGGGCCCAACAGTGGCCGCAGTGGGATTCGATCCCCTGACCTTCTGATCAGTAGTCAGGGACTTAACCTGTTGTGCCACCACTCCACCCCCCAATACCCCCTATTCTTAGTGGTTATCATTTTGGCGCTGGTGATGTTCCTTTGGCCATGTTTCGATTCGATATCACTAATTATAACCAGTTTTGTCAGACTTGACCCTGCTGGGTGCCTCAGCTTGACATCAAACCACCAGTTTTTTGTATTGTGGTTAATATTTTATGAAGAGTAATGTCTTTTTGTGAAAATGAAATTACAGTATTGCTTTGTGTTATTTTATTCAGTGTTTCCTATTTCCCTAATGAACCATACAAAAGCCTGTAACCAGGGGTCTTCTGACGCCTCCCCTTCTCCACTGACACTGACTTTTTGTGACACTTAACCAGCACAAACTGTGTTATTCAGCTTTTGTGGTCAACATTTCATAAAATTTTCAATAAGCTTATGATTGTCGCTCTCAGAAACATAACCCACAGACAGGGGTGCCCATTCTGTGTGGTGGGTTTGTGTGTCTGGCGGGGTCCTAACACAAGCTCTCTGTTGTCCCCCTCGCTCTGCTGTCGCCACATCTACCTCCAGTTGCTGCCGACAAAGGCCTCCCAGTGGCTCGGGCCAGCGCTGCGCCACAAAAAGACACACAAACACACAGTCAGTGCCCCAGTGTGCACCGACAGACAGTGGAGTAGCTGTGCGGGCTGCCAGCTCTCAGAGAGGGCCACTTTGTTTCACCTCTGACTTGGATTCAGGCCAAACAATCTGAGAGTCACTCACTGGGTCACTTGATGAAGTAATTGAATGGGGAGTTTATAGTTGTGTCTCTGCGAGGTGCTTTATTACTTTGTATTCCAATGTTAAGGCACACAAATCAATGTCCGAGTCCCTGTAAAATGTTTTCTGTTGTGCGAGTAGCCAGTTTGTGTACTGCATCGTGAATACCCAGCATTTTAAGTGATGTCAATAATCATAACTTGGCCATGTTTCAGTGGATTTTATCGAAATATTTAGTTTATTTGAATATAGGAGTAATGATGTCATGATCAGCTGACTAAGCAATTGATTGGCTGGCTGTTTTTTCAAGTAATTTATTAAGGAAGAAGGTCCCAGGCTTGGATATTTACTGCTTTCCTTTGTTTTATACCATAGAAATGTGATTTATTTGCATTTTTGACTGTCCATTAGATATAACAGATACTTAAAAGATGTAGTTCCTTATTTCTGGTCAACTATTTTGGGGTATTTTTCATAATTTTCTCATATTTTAAAGACCAACTGGTCAAATAATTTCTAGTTGCGGGCCCTGGCATGGGTTAATGACCATTTTATGCCACCACTTTGAAAATTGAGCTGCGACTTCTAATTACTTTTATTATTTCACAAACCGCTGATAAAATATTTCATAAAACAGTGAGAAGTACCCATCATAATTTATTAATTTCTAGACTCCAAGGTAACATATAGTCTTGTTTTGTCTGAGCAATAGTCCAAAACACAGATTATATATAACAGAAAAATCTAAATCCTCTCATAGGAGAAGTTTCAACTCAAAAATATGCTTTAACGAAATGAATAATTGCTTTTTTAATGTACACATAATATAAAATATATATGTAATGACACTTAATACTCTCTCCATGCCTTAACTAATTAATCAGTTTATTATTTCAGCTCTAATTAACACCCAATGTTCGTTTGAAATGCTCAACACCTCTGTCTGACAACACCTTTCCTCTTCTTCCTCAGGACCTGGAGATCGTCTATTCTTATCTCCATGGGATGGAGGCTTTGTCCAACCTGCGAGAGCATCAGCTGAGGTGAGTTTCTGCACAACATCTCTGGTACTTAATTAGCGAAACACAGAGCTCGATATTCCAATTAAATGTAGTAGAGACAACTCCTCAGTGTGTTCACCACAACAGTTGTAGTCAGGAGTGGGAGATTAACACCGAGCTGCCAGCTTTGTGAATTTTATCTGGTTTTCTAATCCTGCAGCCACTCTGCCTTCTTAACATGCGTTGGCTGGAATTGTTTACTCTCAAAAGTCAAAGAAAACGAAAAAGTACATGTTTTATGATTGGTCTGAAACATCTGAAACTATGTTTATAAGCAGAATACAATTTTTTGTACTACTTGTTGGGCTTATTTTTCGGACTATAAGGCGCATTAAGCAAAACAAAACAGTCAGATAAGTCAAACTTTATTCAACTTATTCACAATAACTCTCAACATTGTTCAGTTGTAACACACAAAATACAAAACAATACACTCACTTTTTGAAATCCGCTTCGTAAGCATGTCTCTTAACAGGTGCCATTTTGGGGTCCTTATACACACACCATAATATTATGTTGAAGCACAGTACGTATTACTGAGGCTCCTGACTAGGGATGGGAATCGAAAAGCAATTCTTGTTGAGAACCGGTTCCCAGTGTTTCAATTCCTTGGAATCGTTTGCCAATTTTGCAAATGATTCCCTTATCAATTCCAATGGGCGCAAATTCACCAGTGCATCCAGCAGGAAACATGGCGCCCAAGTGGCATAAACACTCGAAAGCTTGGTTACATTTCACGTGAAAGGATGCAAAGTGGACATTTTACCAAAGGGAGGAAATACTACCAATATGCAGAAACATTTGCACACACAGCGATAACTTTGAATGAATGTCGCATTTTCAATCCACTCCAGAGTGAATCTCAGCAGCAGCAGCAACGTTAGCACGTCCTCTGCTGTGCAAATGAGAATCGATAAGAGAATTTGATAAAGAACTGAACCGTTAAGCAGAATCGAAAATGGAATTGGAATTGTAGAAATCTTATCAATTCCCATCCCTACTCCTGACTACAGTAGCCGTAATGCTCCGACAATCCATCAAGCGGTGCGGCTTCGTAGCTTACCGAAGTCGTACTAAAACATTTTGACAGATTTTTGAGCGCCTTGTACCACATAAAATCGGTTAGAG
>OMNN01102360.1:0-13466 GCA_900302755.1 Chromis chromis
ATTTTAAAAGTAATTATTTTATTTATAAAGATTAACTAATTTTGACTCAACAAAAATATACACCAGCTTTGTTTTTATTTGTTTATTTTACTTAAAATGGTTAAAAATAAAATAAAACGGTTAAACTAGTATCCTTAAATTAAATAAAAACTTTAAAAAATACGAATGAAAATAATAAAGCATTAGAAATCCGATTAGAAGTGATTCATGTAAAGTAATAATTTAAAAAAGAGCAAAAACTAAAACTTTGAGAGTGAAGGTGTCTGTTCAGATGCCTGATTAAAACCCTGATGACACGTCGATGAGTCTCTAAAGTGACCAGAAAGGTCCCACTGGTTCTATCAGCTCCTAGAATGCATCTATTGATCAACTCACGCTGCTCTGATCGGCTGATCGGCTGTGATCGATCCGATGGGTTCTGCGCAGGCGCGGTTCACCCCAAACGAGCCTCGGGTTAGTTTTTAATAAGAGAAGCAGTTCGGACATTATGAGCGAACATGATCAACAGCAGCGGACTGGAAGTGTGAGTCTGGAGGAGAAGCTGCGGATGAAACGGATCCGTGAGCCGCAGGACGTCGATCTGAAGCAAACCGCCGGTAAGAAGAACCAGAATGTGGAGCTGCTAACTGCTAGCTGCTGCTGGGAGGCTAAAGCTGGATGTTTAACAGACCAAAGCAGAAGCTCAGCTGGGTTTAGATGAACTGGAGATGTCCGAGCTGATGTGATCCTCGTCTGGAGATCAGCAGCAGACAAAAAGCTGCATCAGCTGGACGGTTTCCAGCAGCCTCCAGTCTGCAGCCAGAAACGCCCAAAAGCTGGTGCAGAAAATGACATGCATCAGTTTCTACAGCCTCCAGGAGCTTTGATGATGATAAAGGAGCCTGTTGAGATGCTGTACGTGGTTCATGGTTCAGAGGCGCTGCTGGGGTCTTGACATATTTGAGACTCGGGCCAGAAATCTTTGCGTTTTATCCTGATAGTCGCACAGTTTTCAAGTTATTTCAGAGGAGAAGCTTTAAAAATGTGCACTTATCAAAGCAGATGTTCTCTAAAGCCCTTTTCAAACATGGGGTCATTTTGATGGTCTGTTGAAGTGACGACATTCTGTTTGCATTAATGTTTTATCGACTTCTTTTAATATTTCATAGTTTTTTTCTAATGCTCTGTGTCGTTATTATTATTCTAACATTCTCAAAAACAAACTGATGTCATTCTTGTGAAATTAAACAGTACACCAACAGGTGGCGCAACAGGTTAAGCCCCTGGGCTACTGATCAGAAGCTCAGAGGATCAAACCCCCACTGCAGCCACTGTTGGGCCCTTGACCAAGGCCCTTAACCCCTGACTGCTCCCCGGGCGCTGCACCGCGGCAGCCCACTGCTCCTAGTATGTATAGTTAAGGTTGACTTTGAATAGGATGAATGCAGAGAAGGAAGGAACCCAAGGGGATCAATAAAGGTTAGTTAAAATTAGGTCCTTAAATGCTCCTTAATCCATTTTAATATCACAGAGGAGTTAAAAAAAATGGAAATACACAACTTTAGGAGGCTGGAACAGAGAATTTGGAGTTTTTGATTGTTTGCAATAAATGTATTAGTTGACAACTAATTGATTAGTGCTTGCAGCTCGATCTGCATAGATGAGAAAGGGATATAAAGTACTATACACTACTGCATCTGTGTGTTTCTTACCTGAGCCCATCCCAACCACGTAGATGGTCTCTCCACATCCCTCCTCCATCCTGTCCCGTAGCTGCCGAAGTAACGAGTCGTACTGCTCTCCATTTGGGCTAACAAGTGCCAGCTGTAGAGAAAATATAGAGAGAACATTGACTATTGTTGCAATCATTGCTGTTCTGGGATTCATGTTTAATCAAATCCGATGAGCTGCACTCAGTGACAGTCGGTACTTGTTAGGAAGTTGAGGTTGGATTGCATCAGGTGAGGCTGCTTTCAAGAGTGACTCCGACTGTACTACAGAGTTTTATTCTCTCAGCACATACAGCTTCCATATTCGAAATGCAAGCCAGGTGAAAAGGTAAAACCTGAAGGGAATGGCAAGTTGTGTTTGTAAGCTGTTCGCATACAAACACAGCTGCCTCGCTTCCCATGAAACACCTCAAGGTTACACATGAACGGAATAGTATGTTCCCTGCTCATACGGGCGTAAAGGGCTAAATTATGTAAAAACTGGTTTGGGGTGTTTACTGAGAATAAGCTGGTAACACAAGTGAAATAAGAGTTGCTGTCAGGTTTTCACAACAATAGAAGCATTATTTTTAAAAAGAAATCATCCAAAAAAAATCAATAAAAGAGGTGAGTTTAGCCTTCAAATTGAACAAATGAACCTTGCTATCGTGGGAATGTGGTTTGACTTTTGGTCAGGGCTTTTATTGTGAGCTGCAGTTATGATAATGCTGTGACTTTTTTTTTTTTCCACTATCAAGATAAACAGTTCAGGCGTGTCTCTGGAAAAGCTGATTATGAAGGTGCTATTACTACGACAGGACACTTAAACTTTCTGGAATTTGGAGTTACAGATAATTTTTATAATTCATTGTGCAAAAAGACATAAATAGTGTAAGAACATCTATATATTGATTGATTAAGTCGGTATAGATAACATCAGAAGCTGACACACTGATGAAGCTGTCAGGAGTCTAAAGTCAACAAGGGACTGCCTCCCTGATGCAACCATGTGCAATCTGTTTATGGGATGTATAACTACATTGTAATGTGTAATCTGACCCTGACATGCAAAAACCTGACTACCATCACTCTTGCATTCAAACTTAGTGACTAAGTCTTAGTCATCTGGTGAATTTCAGTACTTAACAGCTACTTTCAGTTGATCAAAACAAGCCTGCAGGTTTATGTATACAAACAGACAGGGATCAGCTGGTGGAGGTGCAGCAGGACGACCTGACCACGTTATCTTGTTGTATTTTTAACAGTCAATTTGTTTGTGAATTGGGGTTAACTGGTCGTGTCAAGTCAATATTTTGCTTTGACAGTAGAGGTTATGTTGCTATGCATTGCTTCAACCAGTGCTATTATCCTCAGATGTGCTTGTACGTGTTGTGGTAGCATATGGTGCAGTGTGTTTAGATGTGTAACTAATGTTAGCATCAGCTGCTAACGTTAGCCGCAGCTAAGCTAGCTGTTTTATTTAACGTCAGCATAAGCAACCTCAACTCCAGGAAGTCAGTAGTGTTTAATATTTATTACATATACTGTAATTACACTGTGGTGCAATACACTGTGTTCGGTAATTACACGTCTACACGCAATGAACGCGTTATTTTTTCCCCCATTCATTCATTCATTCCCAGCAGCGGCTATAGCGTTAGCATGCTAACACAAGCGGGCCCAGCTTGTACCTTGCTAGTAAAGTCGATCCCCCGGTCCTCGGGCTCGCCATTGAGCACGTCCCCGTCATCGAAGCACTCGTCCCCGGCGTCGTCTCCGCAGCCTCCCCGGTCCGGAGCGAATATACTGGCGGGGACCAAAGCGTCCGCCAGCTGGACGGAGCCCGGGCTTAAACCTGGCTCATGAGCCGCCGCTATCGATGCCATTTCGACGTCAACTCTATGGTGATGAATTCGAGGCTGTCCGTGTTGTTGTGATGACGGCTGGAACCAAACACCGACCTGGAGACAGGAGCGAGACAAGGCTAATGGGAGCTAGCCAACATTAGCCACAGCGATGCTAACCTACAGGTGTAACCCCACTTTAACTAACATTACTATAACATGACGCCTGTTTATTATGGTCTGGGCTGCATTCGAGACATTTAACAATAAAATCAGCTCATTAATAACAAGCAGGAAGGCGTGTGTGAGTGTGTGTTTTTACCTCCAGTTCACCAATAGCGTTGGAGCCTGCGTGAATATGTCAGGAGTGGACCAATAGCAGGGAGGGGGTCGTTCATATGATTACAGGTTGGACCAAACCCTCACTCACTGTATGCTGTAATCAGAGTGCAACTGCTGACATACTGATGCAACAACAGCTAAAACCATGTTAAATTCTCTTTATGTAATTATCTAATCACGTTTCATACATCTTTTTTTTTCTGTCTTGTCCATGTAACAAAAGTTATATAATAGAAATAATGATTAGAACAATAATAATAACTTAAAAAAGACATGTTAAAATTCAAACATATACTATGAATAAAAATTTACTAAATTGAAATAAAGTGTCAAATGCTAATAAAAATAAACAGTGAATGAGGATATATGATAATACTGAATGAAAAAATAAATTAAAAAATGGTAATTGAAATAGAAATAATATGTTTTTCCAACTTATTTACTCTACAGACTGAATGAAAAGGGAAATATTCTATGTGACCTGTACAAACAGCACAACAAATGATTAATTCCCATATTAATAGTGATCAATGATTAACTTTAGGACAGTGTCTAAACTGTTGAAGTCAGAAAATACAGTTTAAACTCACAGATAACAAATATCCTCAAAAGATAGACATAATTGCTCGATAGGTTTCCCTTGATGACAATTAAACACTGGTTTACTATATTACAGGTGTGTAAGTAATGACAACACCTCCATGACTGCTTTCAGACATTAAAATATGCCTGTGATGTCTTAAACAGTGTCTAAAACTTAGCTTTTTAGCTACCAATAAATCACATTTTCCGAACATTATTTATTGTATGTGTGAGATATTAAACTATTTTGTCTTTTAAAGGCCCTGTAATAGACTGGCAACCTGTCCAGGGTGTCCCCTGCCTTCCCCTGAGTCGGCTGAGATAGGCTCCAGCCGCCCTCCAGAGGGTTAAGTGTTGTATAGGTAATGGATGGATGGATGTCTCTTACAGGATGTTATTTAACCACTATGATAAAATCTTAACAGAATTCTGAATGTTAAAGACCTGCTGTTTAGAAAGAAAACAACAGGTGGTCTGATCATTATTTCCAATTGCTGTGTATATATTTAATTTAATCAATTTAATGTAGTGTTGTAGTACCTGACAGTGACCACAGGAGGGCAGTGAACACTCAGATCATCCGTCCCCCAGAGTCTAGTACTGTATAATTCCTTTTTTACCTATAATAAAAGCTATTAATTAAAACAATATCCTGCCTACTGCCTGTTATCTTTATAGAGGTAGAAACATTTATAAATGTGATTTCATTGCTTGGTTCATATTGCTAACAATTACTAACATAAATGCAGCATGACAATGATAATCATAAATAATAATTATGGTCAGTTTAATGAAATATTATAATCTCTGTATCCTATCTCTGCCATGGAGATGTGTGAGTGTTGTCTTCTGTTTATGCAGAAGGTCTCTGTGTCATTGGATCTGCTGACTGTCTTGAGACTGGGTCTTAAGGCAAGAGGAACTATATCACTCTTTGTTTGCATTGAACTTCTGATGCAACTCATTTTCCAGTTTCAAGCCACAGTAACCTGCAGTGTGTAGCTTCCTAGGTGCATTATGTGTCTTTGAATTAAATTATGTTTTAGTGGATTATATGATGAGGAATGCGTCTCTCTGTTGCTTGGATAATTCAGTGGGCCGCTGATAGATGGCAGCTGTTCCAGATAAGAACAAACCACACAGTGTTTGTCAGTGAGCACTCTAAAGGAACAGCTGAACTAAGTTCCACGGATGAGGACTTGTAGGGCGGTACATGAGTGTATGTCACTGAACATAATGCAACCACAGACAAAATAACTACTTATTTACAATGAATGAAACAGCTGGAACTATACTAGAATAAAAAAGACTAAGAACTTGTTCGACAGGGAAGCTCCAAGTTAGATACTAGCCACACGCGCATCAAAGTAACTTGAAAATGAATAATATGAACACAACGTTATCTTCTAATACATCATCTAATAGAAACCAAAAATATACAGTTTAGAAAAATTAATACAACATGAAAAAAATTCAAACATACCTCAACAGATCAAATCTTTTCAAACAATTAACCATTTTACATGGATAATATCTTGAGGATTAGTCCAGTAAGGAAGCTTACCAGGCACCAAAGGGCAGCATCTTTGTCCAACATCCTCTACCACTGCTGTCAAACTGAGAAATCTGAAACAAAATCACACAAATAGCATGACATTTCTTCATAAATGCGCTAAAATTCCAGCTAAAATAAGATCTTTTGAGAGTCCCCTCATGAAAAACCATATCTTGTAGACCAAATACAATTTAGTGATGAAAACATTTGAATTTCTTTCACTTATGTACGCCTGTAGACTGTCATCCTCTGTCAAACTACCCCCATAACACATGTAAATGATTTCCTATCTACTTCAGACAAACTTCTAATGTACACAAATTGTATTGTTTTAACTCAAAAGTGATGCATTTAATTATTAATTTACCAAATAGGTGTGCAAAGCTTCTAAACATTAAGGCACAGAAGTGTTTTTTACCTTTTAATGTGTATGTATGACTTAATAATGTCAACTCAAGGTCCACTTACTCACTCTTTCTCAGACCTAACTCATGGTCTTCATCACCACATTCATCTGAGACAGTTTGGTGCATTTATGTTTATACCATTAGCTAAATAAAATGGCTGTATTGCAGTGAATATATATTAACATAACAGTGAGAAACATCAAAACAAGGCACAATATAGATATTAAAGGAATGTTAAATTACTACAAGACAGATTTTAATGCACACATGCAGCGTGACATCTACCCACCACCATCATTCATCACTATAAAGGAGAAAACAGTTGAATAGCATACATATAATCTGAATTACACTAGTTGTGCAGTTCCAGTGTGAGCCTTATTCCCTCTCTGAGTAGCAGCAGCTGTGTTCTGTATGCCAGCAGTTGAAAGTGAGGCCTATTGCTGGCTCTGAGTCAGAAATTCAGATCATTTGGAGGATCTGACTCAGTTTCTACGCTTCACTTTGGCTCATTTCTCTCCTAACCAAAGTTTACTTTCCTTGGCAGTCAGATTGATCTCAAACGCCGCCATTCGATCTCACTGTATGTTACGTTCTATATACAGTAAGGGGCCATTAGGGCTGCAGGCTGAGCTAAATATTTAGATGTCTCCCTGGCAACAAATACATTTCTATTTCTGTCTGGCTCTGGGTTGTGTTCCTTCTCGCAGTCAGACTCCAGCCTAGCAGTAACAGTCCGATGCTAACAAATCATTTATCACTAATTATTCTCACTTTACTAAGATCTGCAATCACATGTTAACCAGTAAATTAGCTATTTATGGCACGTAGCTTCACTTTTAATCAGTTGGTGGGAGTTCAGGGACGTCATTGGCTGTTTGGAATGCCACTCAGGCGGAAGGAACCCTCCCACTCTGCATATATTCTGCTGTCAGGGTGCAGAGAGGCGAGGCCCTGCTGCTTATTCACCTCTTCTCAGCTGGATTTGACCGACTGCATCTGCAAAAATGACGAGCGTAAGTGTGATTTTTGACTTTATTGTTAATGTATGGCTCATGATCAGTCTTATTTAATACATTATACTAACAGCTTCTGCTAGCTCACTCTATTAAAGGATGATGCAGTGTATTCTTTAATTAATGCAGATCACTGATATCAACTTTGTTTTTAACCTTTAAGAGCTCAGGCCTTGTAGTTTTGTTTGTTTGCCTTTTATGGTCAAACTATTCACCGGTGAGCACACATGCTTTATCAGCCACTTAGTTTTCTCAACTACACCAAATGCATATAAACCAGCCGTCCGTGTCGTCACATAACCCCTAGAAATCATTTAATTTCACTGCAACAAATGCTCGCTAACTAATGTCCATTTCATTCCAGTCACGCCTCCTCTCTGTCTGTCTGAGAGCTGGCAGCAAAGCATTCTGGTCTCTTTGGATTCATAAAACGAGTAGATTACAATAAAGGCCTTGTATTATTTTGGCTTTTTGTTTGGCTACAAGGGGTGGAAAAAAGGGGGTGCAGCGGCTTAAATCACATTAAGGGATGAAATGAAGTAAAGCAATAACGTGGAGGTCAGAGTGGATGCTGTTCTCAAGTCAGCAGCAACGGTGGACTGGAAGGAATGTTGTGTCTTTCACTGTAAAAGATCTATTTTATATTTATTACAGTTAAGATAGAGTATAATATCTCATCTAGTTGGATGTGTCTTACTATACATGATCAGATTTTGCCACCATATCAGTGGGAGGTCTAAGGATTCAATATGTCTCACACAGTGCAGTGTGCAGATTCCTTTAGTCTGGGAGCGATGCTGGGTATCTGCCAGCTCCACACAGTTCAGGCCTCGGTGCTATTTGCTACACACTCACTTCGCAGACGGACTCTAACACGGAAGGAATGTCATACCTCTGTCATTGTGCCTCTTCTTCCTTTCGTTTCATGGACCGGTTGATCTTTCAGATAGAAGTGGTTTTGTGGTTTTACTGCAGATTTATCCTCTCAAGGTCTGCAGCATGGCACCATGTCAGCCTATTTCAGACTTATACAAGTGAATAAAACCATTGGGTAACCTTGACATTTCCCTCCACCGTGGACATTATCGAACTTTAAAAGTCTTTAAAAGTTATTTTTAGTGGTCTCAATTGACTGTATCTAAAATTTTGAACATTTGCAGCATTTCAAACCACAGATGCATCGTGTAAAACTTATGCAAGTGGGGTGTTGATCCCCCTTTTTAATGTTTTCTGTCAACATACAGACGCCCTATAGCTTACCAATAAACTCCAAACACTCCTTAAAAAGTTATTAAGATGTTATGATTTCATTCCAAGACAACAGAAGGGTTCGATCATTTAAAAAATAATTTTGTCATTAAAAAAAAGTCAACAGTACCCATTGGGCCTCTTTCCATTTGTCTAGTGTGTGGACTGAGCATCTGTGTAATAATAAATAGTAATAATAATCTAACCTTTATTGATCCCCTTGGGTTCCTTCCTTCTCTGCATTCATCCTATTCAAAGTTAACCTTAACTATACATACTAGGAGCAGTGGGCTGCCACGGTGCAGCGCCCGGGGAGCAGTCAGGGGTTAAGGGTCTTGCTCAAGGGCCCAACAGTGGTGGTGACTGGGACAAGCGGTCGCTCTCACTTTCCCTTCTCAACCTCTTGCCAGTCCGGGGGCTCGAACCGGTGACCGACAAGTTGGCTTCACAAACCACTAGGCCTACCATGTGCTCCCTAGTTAGGAAACTATACATTATATGCATAGCTTTTTTTTATACTTCCACATGCTACAGCTGTTATCACTTTGTCCTTTTACCTAGCAGTGTATTCTTGAATGCCAGTGTGGGTCAGGGAGGGTCTGAAAGTCAGAGAAGCAATGCAATTTTCAAATAACTATCAAATGCGCAAAAAGTATTAAGGTTTTCCTCAAATGTAGGTGCAAATGATAAAACAGCAAAAGCCTGTACTGCTGTTGTGTTTCCATGTGTCTGCTCATAATCTCATTTTTCCAATGTCCTCTTTAGCACACATACTTAACTATATTATGAAAAATTAATAATCCTCACAGGGCTGCTGTTTTCGCTCTCGTTACCTTGGTGACTGTTCTCCAGTTGCACCATTTGACAAAGTGACAAAATGTTGAACAGTGGCGATCTGTGTTTCACAACATAATAACAGATTGCTCAAGTGTAATTTGCTAATCATAGCACGGCTCAGTATTCCCCTGCCACATGTACAGTAGCAGCTGAGAGGAGAATTTCTGCTGCCCTTAGCCTTTTTCCTTCCAGATCCGTTATTGCACTCAGGAAAGTATTACTCAACTGAACGGCAGTCATCCCTCATCATTTTTTTCTAGCCTCTGCCAAAATCAGCTTAGAGGAAAATGTCCGTGGCTGCAGCGGGACAAGAAAGACCTGGAATCTCTGACCAGAGAATCAGCGGGAGTAATAATTAAAAACACATGTTTTGCAATTTCTGAGGATGAAGTGAGGATTGGCGAGTTGGCCGAGGCTCCTGCCAGCCCTGTTCTCTGCCCGAAGCTGCAATAATAATTGGATCTAGTAAAAATTCAGGAGCATTACCTCACAATAACGCACTGTTTCTCTCCACAGGGGATGATAGTGAAGAACATGTCCTTCAAGGTCGGACAGACTCTGACCATCACTGGTGTGGCCAAACCTGATGCTACAAAGTAAGTTGCAGGACGTTACAGTGTATTCTGATCATTTGACATGAGTTGTTGTCTCAGTAAAACCAAAATAAATCATTTTGGTATCCAGGTTACACTAACAGTACATTGCATTCAAATTTCACAACCAAATTCATGCACAGTGCAAAAAAAGGTCATCTAAGTCTGATTATAGCGACTAAGTACTTCCTAAATGTGTCTGTGGGGAGTTTTACCAGATTGCTGATGTGACATTTGATATTTTAAGCATTAAAGTGAAAGAAACCTTATTCCATCAAAATACTTTCGTTAAAATTAGGAGTAAGAGTATGCACTTCTTCTGTGTTTAATTTTTGCTCTTGTTCCTCTTTCCTTTACTTTCTGTTCCTTTTTTTATTCTAAAAAAGTAAAACTACTAAACACACTGACTATACACACTAACACAGAGATGGAGGTGGACTCTACAACTGTGGAAAGTAAATAAGTAATTTACTCAAGTGCTACACTTAAGTGCACTTCTGAGGTAGTTTTTGAGGATATTTCCATTTTATGATACTTTATACTTCCCCTTCCCTACGTATCAGATGGGAATATTGTACTTTCTGCTCCACTTGTATTTATTTGACAGCTTTAGTTACTTTTAAGATAAAGATTTTATACAACTGATAACATAACAAGCTTTAAACATTTAACACATTGTTAAATATTAAACTAGTGCAACTTTTTTTTTGCTTCTTACATCTTACAGAAGTCAGTCTATAGTCAGGGTCACATTTCAGTTGTCTGTTAGCTGTTAACAGCTCCAGCAGTCAGAGATACGTCCCTCTAAATCTCTCACATTGGTTCATTTCAATACGTGTGAAATGATCCGATATCTCACCAAAAAGTAAAGGTTTGAGAACAGGTCCAAAATCTGAAAACAGATTTGTCGTGCAGAACTTGCAGCTCAGATTGATCTGCTGTCTCTATGATTAATTGTACTGGTGACACCCTGATGCACCCGATCTGATTATGTAATATATAATAATATACCAATCAGAGGGACTTTTTCTTTAATACTTTAGCTACATTTTGCTGCTAACACTTGTGCATTTTTTTTTACTTAAGTAGGATTATGCAGGACTTTTACTTGTACTGTAGTATTTTTACATTGCTGTGTTGCTACTTTTACTTAAATAAAGAATCTGACGAACTCCTGGTTAGCAGATGAAAACAGCAAACATGCAACTTCCATCTCAACAACAGCTAAGCAACTCCCATCCACCTTAAATCTTTGTGTTTGTCTGTAGTTTTGCGGTGAACGTCGGCCCCAACGAGCAGGACATCACGATGCACATCAACCCCCGTTTCAACGCCCACGGAGACGAGAACACGGTCGTCTGCAACTCTTACCAAGGAGGCAACTGGTGTGAGGAGCAGCGTGGGGAGGGGTTTCCTTTCCAGCTGGGAGAAGAGTTCAAGGTGGGATGTTCTTTCTTTCTGTTAGTGACCTCTGTTGGAAAATGTGTGCTACTGTATCTCTAATAGCTTCACTATCGTCTAAGCATCAATGTATAGACTCACACAGATTTGTTAAGATGATGATGGTGATGATTTTAAGGTGTTAGCAACAGGTTTAAAGTATCCACTCCCAAATAAGACATCTCTCTTTGTCTTCCTCGCTTATCCTATCATTTAGATGACCATTGAGTTCACCCCCGCTGAGTTTGTGGTGAATTTAGGGGATGGCTCCACGATCAACTTCCCAAACCGCATGGGAGCAGAGAAATACTCCTTCATCAGCTTCGACGGGGAGGTCCGCATCAGAGGCATCGAGATCAAGTAAACCTCCAACCCTTCCACGAATCCTCGGATCGATTTTTTTCCCCTGTTCCTTTTCAGTATGTCTAGCAACAGGTAGCACATTGCCAAAGGTGTTTATCACGTAATATTAGATTATGCAAGAGTTTAGCTTGTCGAGCACAACTGCAAGCAGCCGCAGACGGAAAGATGGATAAGACAGGAACATGCAAAGTCAGAAATACATGCAGAAAGAAAAGCAACTGAATGCCCTTCCTGCACACTTGACAGAGCTAGAGAGGCAAAGTAGTTTCTAAGTAGTTTCAAGCCCACGTGGTTCTTGCTTTGCAGTTTGCAGTGTTTAGCTGAAAACAATCATGTAAAATGTGACATGACTTCATTTAAGGTGCCTTGAAGTGCTGCATAAATGTTGTTCTCTCTCCCAGACATTCCACATTTGTAACTGCCTATAATGCTTCCCTGGAACAACATCTATTAAAGCATCTCCTTTTATGAAAAAACACGACTTTGAGGATTCATTAAAACTTGTAACACAAACATATTATCTGTCAACGTCTTCAAATCCCTGAAAACACAACCACGACTCAACTCTTGGATTTAAGTTCACCTCAGTGAAACTTGTGCACCATCAGGTTATGAACTGACATGTAAAAGTTGGTTGATCATAGAGAGGCGTTCCTCTTTTTCAATGACATTGAGTGAAATTACAAAAGCAAAAAAGAAAGAACAATGAGTCAGCAGATCTGGGTGAGTACGGTGCATGGAGCAACAGTTCAAAACCACACTTATCTGCTTCTGCAACTTCAGCAATCCAGACTTTAGAGTGTGAAGTCTTTTAAAGCTGTAGAAAGAGTTAATCAGATGCAGACATTTTTACACTGGAACCAGGGACTGCAGTCGTCAATAAAACAGGCAGGTGATCCAATGTACAAATGTCACAAATTTCACCGATGCAAATGAACACTTGATATGACGACACCAGATCCAATGTAGGCTCCTTTTCATGCGTCAGCCCATTTATATACTGAGCATTAAAAGAGTCAATAGCAAATAAAAGTATTTGACAGCATACATGTGTATTAAAACCACCTGCAATTAGGAAATGATCAGATAAGAAGTCTGTAAAGTGCTGAATAAACGGTACACAACTGCACACAGCACAGGAGATAAACGTCCCCATTTTATTGTTTTATCTGCCTTTGTAGAGCGATATAATCCTGAAATAGAAACATCAAACCACTAAAGCTCTAAAGCCTGATTGTTGACCTTAAAGATTTGCAATAAACCTACTAATCGATCTGAATTTTGTTTTTCCAGTTGTTCACTTTCTTCCCAAACCATCTGCCACAGCCAAGCATCTGAAAGAATTAAATAAAAGTGTCTTACCTTCCATGAAAATGAGACTTGATGTGAGGTCACTGAATTTATCCTCGACATCACCATTAAAATAGTTAGATTTTTATTACTTAAATATCTATTCGTTAAATACTTTTTTTGTAAGTAGCATGAAAGGACTACATCTGTAATTCTGCTATATAATCTTGTGATGCATGATTATAATGAAACTGAATCTTG
>OMNN01102362.1:24080-42313 GCA_900302755.1 Chromis chromis
TTTAATATTTCTTGGCGTATTAAACCGCTGTGTGGAAATGCTGCTTTATGGCAACACTGGAATAATTAATTATTTTATTTGATGCATCATCCAAACAAAACATTACTGCCTTTATCCATTTACACTTTCTCTCAAGATTCTCCAGAAATTTGAACCCATCCCTTTGTTACATTACATATATGCTAACAGAAGACTTTATCCATGTTGTCCTCACCCTAATAAATCTGTTCTACTCAAGGATTATAAATCTACACATGCAATTATTGACATACAGTAGATATAATAACACAGATTGTCATCTAAAGCGACTGATTAGTCATTGTCTGGCTCTGATATGTAAATCACTGAGATCAGCTGCTAGCGAGAGTGCTAGGAATAAACATCTGCACACATTTAGGCCTTGGTGACACATGCTGACATCAGCTGCTAGCGGCTTCAGAGTATCGCTGATCCTGTATGTGGTCTTACGTCATTTTGACCAAAATACAAACTACAAACGTGACCAACATAGCCTCTGCGACTCAGAAGACATCTACAGGAGAGCCATATGTAAGTTCAGCAATTAAATCTGGGTGTACTACTATAAAAGGAAAAATATTGTGCCTGGAAATCTTGCATGGAAGTAGCAACCAAGTTCCCTGTATTGGTGCAATAAACAGTTATTTCCATTCCTGATTAACCTGTAACGTGTTTTTACATTTACTAAACAATACAATATACTTGTGTTGCTGCATTTAGCCTATATCTTACATACAGAGCACCACATACTAGTGTCCGCACTCACATTTAAGTGCTATTAATAAAACATATTGTAATTAAACAGCATCTTACCACACACTGCACAAGCTAGAAAACATTTTGCATGGCTTAATGTTGCGCATCTTAAACATTTGGTTAAACATTTGGTCTATTAGAAGAATGTCAGTCTTGACCAGAAGCTTGACCAACTTGACCAAAGAAGCCTTGGCGACTTAAAAAATGTCTAAACGAGGCCATCTGTAAGTTTAGCAATTGTATCTGGGCGTACTACAGTCACATAGAAAATCATTGTGCCTGATATTTTACGTGCAGGTTGCTACCACGTTCAGTGTATTGGTGCAATTTACAATTATTTTCCTCATTGATTAACCTAATTCATTTTTACATTTACTAAACAATACAATATACTTCTGTCGCTGCATTTAGCCTACATTTTACATATAGAAGACACTGAGACATGCAACAGAAAACCACATAGCTAGTGTCCGCGCTATCATTCAAGTGCTAACACAACATATTGTAATTAAACAGCATACTGCACATCCTAACCCACACTGCACAAGCTATAAAGCATATTGCATGACTTAATGTTGTGCATCTTTAACGTTTGGTCTATTAGAAAAATTTAATTCAAAGCCAACATACATTAAGTTTGATGTTTTTTAAGAAAATAAAACACTACAGACTGGACCAAAGAGGCCTTGGCGACTCAGAAAACAGCTACAGAAGAAGAACCATGTGTAAGTTCAGCAGTTATATCAGTATATCAGCAGTAATATGTACGACAGTCACATCAAAAATCACTAGGCCTGAAATTTTTGCTTGTAAGTAGCGACCAAGTTTACTGCACTGGTGCAATTTGTGATTATTTTCATTATTAATTAACCCGATTTATTTTTACATTGACAAAGCAAAACATATAATATACTTGTATCACTGCATTTAGTCATCATTTTTCATATAGAAGACATTGAGACATACATCCACATACTAGTGTCTGCACTCACACTGCCATTAGCAAAAATAGCATATTGTAATTAAACAGCATCTTAACACACACTGCACAAGCTATAAAGCATATTGCATGGCTTAATGTTGCACATCTTAAACATTTGGTCTATTAGGAGAATGTCAGGAAATGTATTAAAGCCCAGCGTGATTAAAACCAAGCTATATTTTATGTTATTTGCAGCGCACGTGGGAAGCTGAAACAGGTGAATTTTAGATATTTAGCAAAAAAAATCATGGCTGTTGATTAAGAACAGCCACTGTCTCAGCTCCAGGTCGTAGCGTATAAAGAATTTATTGTATTCATCTTTGAACAAATGAGCTTCAGGCATTATCTGTGCATTTTGACTATACGTCTCCCCCTGGCTCGCTGGGATCACTGTGGCTTTTCTCACGGTCCTGGGTGGCGGCCCAGCAACGGACAGGTCGTACTGTTTTTGTTGTCGCCGCATGCAAGCAGGAGGGTAAACAAATCCAGTTTTAATAAGGGCTTGTAGCTCATAATCCTTGCCCGCCAGCAGGTGAGGGCCAACGGGCGAGACCGCGACGAAGGGACGGCACAAACACACACAGACACACACACAAGCGTACGCGCACGCACACACACAGCAGCTGTCACTTGTTTTCCGAGGCAAGACCGATCCAACAAGAACACCGTGGGTCTTTGGGAGCCGGGCCAAGAGGGAGAGGAAGGGAGAAAGGTGGGAGAGGGAGGGGGAGATATATTAATGCAAATGACAGAAGGTGAAGGAAAGAAGGCAGGAAGGAAGATACGAAGGAGTGGGGTTTGTTTTTTTCTCTCTCTCTCTCCTGTATTTAAGTCGACTTGTTTCCTGCCACCATTACATTTTCTAAGCTGATAAATGACACAAAGTTAAGTACTCCACGGTTATTATAACCCAACGTGGAGCAAAGTAATAGCACAATATTTTACTGTGCTGAAGCGGAGTGTGTTATAGCTCAACTAATTTACCACTTTGCCGTTTTGTAAACATAATACGTTTGACTAGTGGGACTTGTTCATGGTTACTTTGCCCTTGTGTGCTTTCCAGCGATAAAATTCTTTCAGCGAGGGGGAAAAAAAAAAATCAATTTCCCCCCTGACTGATTTGGTTACACACAGCACAGACACTGTCTAGCTCGCTGTTGTCTTGTTTTTAGCTTAACAAGTGTACTTTTTTGTTGTTGTTTGGGCTTATTTCATACAATTCAGAGCGGCTTTCGTGATTAAAAAGGCTGCTTCTCCGCCCGTAGAGGTCACTGTAATCTTTCAGGAGGAGTTTAAATAAGAAAAGCTGAGGTTTTATATCACATAATGCAGGTTTGTCCTCTTTCTCTCAGGACCCACTCAGTGTGGTTTACATCTTCACGTTCCCTTACAGTTTGTCATCACTCTCTTGTTTTCTCCTCCCTCCTTTGTTAGTGTATTTCCCTCTCAATCTTCTCCCATGTCCTTCATTCCTGCCTTAGTCTCTTTCTCCATCTGCCTTCTCTTTGTCTGCCTCTCCTCTCCTTCTCCCTCTCTCTCCCTCTCCTCCATCTCAACCCATTTCTGCTTCTTATGAAGTGTGAAAAATGATCGTCTGCAGGATGAAGTGGACAGAATTCGCCGGCGTAATGGCCTGACAAAATGAATCGCGGCCTTCCTCGCCATCCATCACCAGTCTGAGGCAACTGCGGTTAAGATCTGTGAAGGTGCTGGCTTATTGATTACTAGTTGTAACTACAAAGTGTCTGATTCAGTGCTTGTGGCGTGGCGCGTGGAGGGGAGCTGGGGAGGGCGGTTGGTGGTGGGTGGAAGGGAATGCAGGCAGCTGTAGCACTCTCAAAAATCCTCTTTTGATAGATTTTAAATGGTGAAATATTGATTTCTGTCTGGTCCAAGGCCTGGTCGAGCAGGCCGCAGCCATTTGTCGGGAGGTATAATGCCGGACACCCGTTTCTGCTGGCCACCATCAGTCATCGTGACACCAGGAGAAATGAGAGAGGAAGGAAGAAAGGGAGGAAAAGAGAGAGGTAAGGAAAAGGGGGGGAGAGAAATAAATCAGCAGCTCAACCTTTTACCTTCATTCAATTCCAGCTGAATCTCCTATATACCTCACACATCCCACAACACAAGCCGAATTATCCTTCTCATAAATATTCTGCATATTGTTTAAAGCACTGACTCATGCTTTTCGGCGGTTACAATAACAGAACAACAACGCCGCCCACAGAAACGCGGCGCACAATAACGTCGACACCCTCTAAACTTTCCTCATTATCTTGTATTTGGTTAAAGTAGTGGGACAGTGGGGAGGGTGGCGTTGTTATGAGGTGGAGGATAATGACCTACTAAGAGAGCAGACCATGAAAAGGTGATTATTCTAATTGCTGTCCTCAGAGGCAGCCAAAACGCAGGCAGGTAGCATTAATCTACATTAAAGACATTGGAGACGGCGCACACAACGCTTTTCTGCTGATTCACACTCATTTACGGCTGCATGTTGTTGCGCTGATAAGCTTGAATTAATAGTATTTTTAATGCTGAGCTACAAGAAAGAGTTCTGCAGTTAACCCACTGTGGTCTGAGCTTGAGGCATGCAAAGAGGTATTATGTTTGCCACTGTAAAAAATATCTGGATAACAAAAACACACATTTTTTCACACCACAATTTAACATTTTACTGATCTGCGTGCATCCCTGTATGAATAGACACCATTTTACCACATGTTTCTGAGACGTCTGTCCTTGGATTCGTCCCTGATAGTCTAATAACGAGGCGATCACCCTGCTAATCAACTGGAGAATAAATATAAATTACACAGCATCCGCAGCACAAATACACATCAAAATCAATTACTACATTTGGATTCATTTTTTTCTTTCTACAATAAAGTTCAAGCTGCTGTAATTAATATCATTTTATTACCGACGGGTCAAATGATTAAACGTAATATGAAGTGTCAGGCATAGTGATGAACGTACGGAGAATTATCACCTGATTCTGCAGCCCAGTTTTAGCTTCTGTCAGCTTGTTGTTTTGGTTTTTGGACCCACAACGACTAATTTCACCGACTCATTTGTCCACCTAATTGCAGAGAACATCTCCTGTAGCTGTATCAGGTGCACACATAAAATACAATGCCTTACAAATATACACATTTACTAGGCAAAATAAGAAAACTACTTACACTACTTCCAGTAAAACATGCCATATTTATTAGTATGTAATACTACAAACAAACCTATAAACACAACGGGGTGCTACATTCCTAAGTTCCAGACGCATCAGGCAGCTGTTTTCAACTACGTGAAAAAATCCTAAAACCCAGTGTACACTACATATACACCAAACAGTGCACAAAGCAAGCTGGTAAACAGTGGAGCAGTGAGCTATAGATATTTACAAAGCATTTCTGAATATTTTGCTGGGTTCGTACGAGACAACTGTGCATTTAGTGCATTTGTTCATGACAAACAGTACAGCAGATGTCTCTATCAGCACTTCATTATCAACCAGCTAAAGTAGGCCTGGACTGTTAGCGGCCCTGAACAATACAGGTTTTATATTTCAGTTTGCAAATCATTTGTTTCAGCACAATATAAATATTATTTAGTTCTCCTTGAGGCTGCTCCTAAAATTTTACATCAAGCGTTTTACATTACATTTAACACATATGATGCATATTATTTAATTACTTAGTCATTAAAGGAAATACCACACATTTTACACACTGTAAACAGTAGCAGCTCAAGTACTGAAGTAGCAGTAGGTACATGGACAACGTACAGAGAGTGGGAGGACAGCAGGTTGATGTCACCCTTTTTTTTATGATGCAGTTCAAGGCTAAGCTGAAGTACTATGGGTACTTTTTAGACTTCATTATCCAGGATTTTTACTGGCTTATAAATTCCCCAGTACGAAAGCAAGATTGGTTCTCTTGGACGGACTAAATGTTTGTTTTTTTTTAAATAATTTGAATGAATCAATGTGCTTATCTATTTTTTTGCTCTCTTATGCATAAGTGTCATATTTTTGTTCTGGTCACTTTATGCTTTCACCACTATCCTGAGGGGAGCTCACAACAGCAACTTTCAACTGTTTACATGGCAATAAAGCACTGAACCCTAGTTGATCATATTTCCCCTACCAGGAGGTGCAAATATATCTTTTGAAAATCTAGTATTTTTTAGCGATTAAAACATGAATGCCTGTTCATTAAGCGAACACCAAACATTTGCGAAATCGATTCAATATGAAATTTAGCTTATTCCATTTCTGCAATTCAATACATCACAATTTGGATGAAACCCCTACAGAGTGCAATGCAATGTTTTGGTGCTGAGAAAAACTGTAATTAGGTTGAGAGCAGGTGGTGACTGCCACCCACGCACCCTCCACCCGACACACACACACTTGCAGCACAGAGGAAGCTCAGTCCTGGTGGGAGGTCTGAGGTCTGGCCCTCCACATTCCACAGACAAGTGTCTAGCACCTGCTAGGCCTCAGTCAGCCTTTACTGGCCAACAGATTAGGACGGGCGGACACACTCCAAATCCATTTACTTTACAGTCTGTGTATTTGCGTGTGCATGTGTGTGTCTCTGCGAGTTAGACACACTGAGCGAGAAAAAGGAAAAATATTTTCAGAACGATGCAGTTCTGCAACAAACTGTGAAATTAAGTCGCCCCAAATTATCACAGGTTTGTGAGCGGCTCAAGTTTTGTTTATTCAAAAACAGAAGAAGAAAGGGCACAAGCACCGGCGTTAGATCACAACATAACAGAGTATTATGCTTCAAATGTCTTGACCTATAAAAACAAATGATTCTGCTGCGTACATTCTGGATTTTGCTATAAAAGACTCACCAAGTCTGGATATCAAAGCACACACACACACACACACACACACAGCCACCCAGAAACAGTATGTACATATAAATGCACACACACCTTCAGCAGTCCATGTCTGACAGGTGCACATGTCAGTGGTTAGTTCAACCTGGATCAGAGCATTTGGTCTCACTCTGTAGCAGCCAGGCCCCTAGGGTGTGTGTGTGTGTGTGTTTGTGCGTGTGTGTATGTGTGTGTGACCCAAGGGCCCAATGCTCAGTACCCAGACACTACCCATATTGTTTTCTTCAGTGGAGCTAGAAAAAAGGGAGCTGATTTACAGAGCTGTCTGGCACTGGAGCACACGGATGCATGACTGACTCGGCCTAATGGAGTTTTCAGCTTTGGATTTACACTTCTCCGTCTCTGCAAGGAGCGGAGCCGCACATAAGCACAATCCTGCGACTGCTACCAAGTTCGCTTCTTCGCCAACCCCACTCCAACCCCTTTACTGTCATGCCATGTTTGGAGTGTTTCAATCTGCACATTCACTCAACAAAACATGAGAAGCATGTATGTCCACTTACTTAATAAGCACTTTAAACTGTGATTAACACATTTGTGTCAGTCGAGGACGTTACAGCACTTAGTTAATATCTTAAAATAAAGGAATTCCATTTGCGCATAGAAACAAATGTGCCTGACAACATTAGCTCTACCAATATCTCAAAAAAGCTGTGAGTCATAGCATGTTACCACTTTTATAAAGGTCAAGTCACTACAAGCTAAAACTTCCACCCTGACAAAAGATGAAGGATGAAGATCAGCGATTATGAAGTGTTCAAAAAGCTGAAGATGGGGTTAATTCTTAGGAATTAACCTTCATCACACTCTGAGCCCGAGAACCAGAGCTGATAATGCCACAAATCCAATATCAACGTGTTAACATTGGATTCCCAGAGCTGATAATGCTGGGAATCCAACGTCAACGTGTTAACTGGACCTAAATCGGTTTTGTCTGTGTCGGATTGTTGGACTGCAATCAGGGCAGGGCTGTGTAGCTGCGCGCAGCTGCCCCCAAACATTGACTTCAACAAATTACCCATTTCACAGCTCACAAAGCATTTAGCCTTCAAACTACTATGCGAGCAAATCCAATCCTGTGCCTTTGGAAGGACATCCACCCAATATTTCTATCAGTGATCTTAATGGAGCCCGTCCTTCAACCACATTCTGCTTTTAAAACCGGTGACGCTACAGTATGTAATATATTTTAATTAATATGTCATTGATGTTCATGTTTCATAGCGCTAAGACTGAATACTTTTGGTTTTTAGACATTATGTAGTCCCTTAAGTTTGGAACTTGTACTTTAGAAACATGTCACAGGCATTTCCATTATCTTATGACATGTTCTTTACTAAATTATTTATAAATTATTCAAGTAAACAACTGGGAGATGGTGATGCATTAGGTACAGTTCTGAGGCATTAGTTCCTGGTTTTAGTCACTAACTTAGTCTTTTTGGTGCCATATTGTCATGTGGAAAAACTACTAATGAATTAAAGCAAGTTTGGGGCTGCAAGGCTATTTCCAAATGACTATCACAATCCTTTTCATCAACACTGGCATTATTAATTATTACACTTATTCAATTATTTTAAGGGCAAAACATTTTTATTGCACTTTCACAATTAAATAAACAGAGCACTGCTTTCACGTCAATGTTGACATCAAATTAAGTCTTAAATTAAGGCTCTTAGGAGCAAAATATAAGGAAAATTCTACCCAAAATGCCTCAATTGCCGGAAATATCGATAGACACTTCAAATGTTCCTTGAATGACTCACATACAATCTTTATAGACACTAGCTAGGTGGCTGTGCAAAGAGAAGCCTCTAGTCTCTGCTCAGTTACTGCAGCGTAGCAACTTAAACAGGTGTGTGACCAAAAATTACCAAAAAAAAAAAAGAAATAAGGCGTTCTAATGTCAGATTTGCCCAAGCTAAAAACAAGGGATTTTGGAGTTATCCCAGCCGATTATGATCATAAGTTTGTGGGAAGCCAAAGTCAGGATCTTGATGAATAGTTAAATATTTATGCATCCCTAATGTATTTGGTCAGACAGGAACAAAAAGTAAAGTAAGGAAGTGGAAGGTTAGCCATCACAAGGCCTAACGCGGCTCCTGTGCATCTCCACAAAATGTTGCCGAGCCATTCAGTGAGCGAGTCCGACTCAAGGACCAACCCTTGGCTGTGTGAGAGCGAACCATGAGCGCCAGCTTGGATCCAGACCTTATCATTCCCTCATTTTGCAGGGATTGTCAGGGGACCTTGAAGCATGTACGCCAGAGCCTCAGAGTGTAATAGCTCCCATAGTAGAAGCTTTGGTCCAACAACAACTGTTGGCGGGGGCTAATGAATGGTATATAAACTGGAAAACTGATTTCCTTAATCCACTTACATTTCTTTAGATTCTATGGTGCGGTAAGCCTATTAGGCCACAGAGCTGTGGAGAATCATGCAATAAGTGTTGAAAGCAGCAGCGCTGGGAGACTGAGGAGGAATGAGCAACTGTGGCACAATTGTCCTCTGAAAGCAACACCCTGAAGAATATGGTCTGCAATATTTGATCAAATCATGCTTAATATAAGCCACAAAAAAGAAAGAATCCTTGAGAAAGAAACCAAACTGATTTCTTCATCGCCTATATCCACAGCGCTAAGCTCAGATTTGTCTCTTGGGTTCCTTCTGGTACATTTATCGAGGAAAAAGGGAGACCAAGGGAGACAGAAAGAGAGAGAAGGATCAAGGTCTCTCCCTATAATTACAAAGATAGCACAGTCTCACTCCCTCCCCAGTGTAGCCTCCGAGGCGTCACTCCCCGTCCCTTCATATTGTATAAAGACTGTTCTATCAGCGCAGGAACGGCATCATTGCTTGTAAATTAATTTGGGGTTCCTGTCAGTCGGGCCCTTCTCCTCTCTTATCTGGCAGTGTAATATGGGAAGCTGAGAGGCTCGGGAGATACTGCTGAGAGCGCTGGAGGAGAGGAGGTGAGGGAAGGGGAGGATAGGGGGGAGCGAGGGGGGTGGAAGTGAGTATTAAAGAGAAGAGAGATAGATAGGAGGAAAGAGAGAGGCAGGGTCAAAACAAGAGAAGCGAGTGAGAGAGGCGAATAGGTCCCTGCTGGATGTCAAGAGTGGATTCGAGGAAGGACCTGACTCAGTGATAAGTGAATATGGTCTGGCATCCTATTTTACACACACACAGACACACACACACACACACACACAAGCCATTTGTCATCCAGACTGGACTCTGCAGCGAGAGGCCTTCACCTATCAGCACTATTTGTCGCCGTGTCACAGCCTGCGGATAAATCTTCTCCCAAGGATCCTTGTTTAAATCCGCCCCCTATTACCAAAGGTCCAGCCCTCTCATGATCACATGAGCTACACACACACACACACACATCACACACACATACACACCTCTGACCCCTTCAGTTGTTTGTAATTAACCCCTCACCCACTGTATGTAGCCTCAATTCCCTAATGGCAATAAATAGGCCTGACTACAATCCCATTAGCGGACGGAGTCATGATGGTGAATTAGGAGGGACAGTGACTAACTGCTGGGACGAAACTGAAGCTGCGGGTTCGTTTACGTGCGATATGATCATTGCTACTTCGCCTGACACTGCGCACCTTCATTTTCTCATTTGCAGGAATTATTGTACATTTATCTATTTGTTAATAACACACGTTCTGGTTGCCGTCTTGTCCTGTATGTTCCTTTTAAATGCAACTAATTCAGCGATAATTATGCTTGTGTGTATATGTGTGTGTAAATGTGTGTGTTCGGTGTTGACAGAGCGGTGTTTGTGACAAGTCGTTTGGGTTGGGCTGAAGCCATTTGTGGGTGGTTAAACAAGGAGGAGGCTAGATGGAAATACAGCTCCAAATTAATAGAGTCGTGTCGTATCGGAGAGGCTTATATTTTGCTAATTTCAGTCAGTGCTGTTTTTATTTTGAAGCCAACGGGGACTGTGTCTGACATAGACTCACATCATTTTAGTGCTTTATAATATCGACAAAAGCGCAGATATTATTATTTTTAGCACTGTAGTTTAGTACAATATTTAGCTACTTGAGTATTTTCATTTCTTGCTATTTTATGCTTCACTACTTTTCAGATGTAGATGCTGAAGTGTTTACACCATTACATTTATTTTCACAGCTGTAATTTCTTGCCATATCTTCATTTTTATCAATTTATAGATCATAATAATAATATATAATACCCATATTACATTATATGTAGTAATTACAATTAGCAACTGCTCAACGTAACTGGACATTTCAAAGGAGAGTATTTCGGGCATGCAATATTAACAACAATTAGAATTAAACCAGTACACTTTTTAATTCTTAAATAAAAGTACAGTTCACCGAAAACGTAATGGTAATTGTCCTGAAGTAAAGTGTCTACAAGCTCAAAGTTCTCCAGCATAACACCCAGTAGGGAAGCTAATAATTTACTGCAGATCGTAGTGTCTTGACAGCGCACATGATGATACTGTAGGACATCACTTTATTGTATATTATGAGTTGAAAGCCTTTGTTTCAACCAAGAAATATGAGTAATTACATTCGTGTTTGTCCGCGTAAACAATAATTATTTCCACTCTGTATTCCACATTAAACAAAGAATATCTTCTTTTTCATGTGGAGAACCGAGGCTGCCACAGCAATAAAAGCGCCCTGTTTTCCAAGTCCATCATTTCTAGCATTTACACAAAGCAACAATGAGCACAACAAGCCGGGAATATGCGAACATATTCAGATATTTGGCAGCCCTCCAGAATGGCAAAAACAACAGAGGCTATTTCAGCAAATGAACAATAAGACATGCATCATCTATTGTGGTCTGTTCTGCAGGGCTGGAACCGAATCCAACAGAAAAACTGGTTCGTATCCAGATGTATGGAGTGTGAAGGTAGACGTGACCGCAGGAACAGTCCTGATGGAGAAATCCTGGCCAGCACGTTCAAAAATAAGACAATCTATTTTAGCGTTTCTGTACTTCTTGTTCATTGTTCTAGGGTTTCTCAGTACAAAGGTAAAGCAGGTCCAAACATTAAAATCTACAAAAAGCAATCCAAAAACACTCTTTAAATTTAACAATTTAAATAACGTCATTAGCTGTAAATTTCCCCGTATGTTTGGCTTTTGTGCTTTTTTGTAGAAAGAAATTAAAAGGCAAACATTTTACATAATTATTTGTTACATTATTCTTTACAGCAGACAATTTTCTAAAAAGGACAAAACAACAAATCTCTTTTTGTGTATTTGCAGGCCAGCCAGCTGGAAAGCACAGATGCAGGCCTCTGCATTTCTTGAATTTCTAGGTATCTACTGCCACCTGGTGGTTGCAGGCAAACACATGTATGCACAAAAGTATCTGAAACACAGGAAACAAATGTTTCAGTTTCTGTATTTTAAAATGTTTCCTCACATAACATTTAAATAAATTTAATTAAGTTATAATCAAAAATAAACTTTGTATGAGGGATCATCACTATTCTATACTTTCCTTTTTTTTCTTTTTTTTTTTTTTTTTACAAGGTTAGAGTTTCATTTAGCAGACGCTTTTATCCAAACCAATGTACATAGGTAGGTAGGCGGGGCAGCATTAAGATCCTTGCCTATGGGTCCTCACTGGACACCTGCACCCTGACTGGGATTTGAACCACCGATCTCCCATGCCAAGGTCTGGGGTGTTCGTCACTGAGCTATCCAGCTGCCAGCTTTTTAAATAATTGTTAAATAAAACATCCAAAAATAAGGGCTGTCACAGTTTTCCAAGTTCATGCCGGTCATCAGTTCTTCGATTTTGTTAAAACAGTCCAAAACCAAAATATATTCTGTTTACAATTATATATATATATGTCACAATAGAAATCGTGATCCAGGATAATCGCCGATTGTTCTAGGACAGATTATGATCGGAGTCTCTCCTCAGACAAACTCACATTTATTTAAAATGTTAAAATAAAGGAAACAACAATATTCTTACAAATACAGCAAGAAAACACTCCTTTTATGATCAAAGTAATACATTCCCATTTATGAGTTTATGATACGTATTTACATCCTGTTCTGACTCCAACAGTATGTGGGTGGCACTTTGTTGAACATGGTAGTCCAGCTTTTATTGCATCCCTAACCCTAATTAAAAGACATCTGTCTTTAAGATTTATATTGTATTGTTTTTATTGTTTTATGTTATTGTCCTGGTAGAATCGCCGTTTGTCCAAGGACAGATTGCAATCAGAGTCTGTACTCGGACAAACGGTGATTATCCTGGATCGCGATTTCTACTGTGACACATACAAAAAGAGGAAAGCAGCAAGTCCTCACTATGGAGACGCTGGGCCCGTCATGATGGAGAAATCTTAATTGATGATTAATTTCCATACAAATAATTGCAATCAACTATTTAATTGCCTTTTTCTGCTCATTTAATGCCTCTATTAGCGTTAGATAAGTGGTATTAGCACCACAAATTCCCTCCTCCGAGTTATTGGGCTCTCCTTTTTAATTGTGCATAAACCCGAAATGTTCCCACAGCAGTTTGGTGATGTTTGGCTCATCGAAATGCAGTTGGTCGAATATTAGACGTGAGGTGAAAGTTGGTCCCATTAAACCACTGTAGAAGAGGAGCAAACGGTGCAAAATGATGTGGAGATAGTGACTGAAACATGACATTTCTGACATTTTCCATCCAGATAATATTACTAACAATTGTAATTGTGACAGGCATAACACTAAGTGAAGACGTTTTTGTTTTGTAACCAACTAACAAGACAACTTAAGTATTCCAGTGCTATTAAAAGTCAAGGAATTCTGATTGTTGATAAGAGCCAAGAATACATTAATTGTCTTGATTCCTCATAATCATCTTTAAATCCAGATTTTAATCCAATGCTGGACCACATTCGGCTTCTAAACCAGCTGCAGTGTCACACAATCCTGCTCGTACTTCTAAGTGTTAAACTGAGATTTAAGGTGAGTGCAGTCAAAGTCTCCCCTTCAGCAAGGAGCTCCAATAGCTGCATGTATAGACAAATGCTTGCATCAGTCTAGCAGTGTGTGCGCGTGTGTACGTGCACACTTGTCCACCATTCAGTTAGCGATGCAAGACACAGATTAATCCACTTACATGCAACAGAGAATAAATCACGTGTACATAATTAGCAGGGGCAAAGTTAGAACTGACACTCGGTTTCATCTTAATTACAGGAGGGAAATTCGTTCCATTAATTTTGTTGGGTTTGCATGAACACATCTCAACTTAGTTAATCACAGCTGTCATTGTTCTGGTAAATGTTCACAACAACTTGACAGTCATTTAATTCATTCTTATGGGAACTTCTGATTTTAATAATAACCATGCACTGGTTTGCATGAGATGAATGTAGCGTTAGAACGCAAGGCAGTCGTGGTTTTTGCTTATTTAAGGTCCAGACTGCAGGGTCAGCTGTTCTTGAGGGGGTGACACATATTCATTCTGAAACTAAACTCTAATTTTAGCAGTAGAGAGGTTCAAAAGCCAACTCTGACAAATTACATAAATAATAAAGAAATCTGTATCTTTTGTTGCAAAACAAATTCATATTTGGGAGACTGTTCCATTGTGGTGTAAACCAAACGAGCCACATTGCCATTCAATTATGGTAGTGAACTCTCAAACAGATTTATGTGAACATCAAAAGGAAAATGATTTAAGACATGTCTGCAAGTCATTTCTCTGCACAATACTACAAAGCTTGTCCACAAGCTGGCACAAACTAGTACTGAATACTAAAAGCATTCACGATATTAACGATCAAAAATTAATCTTGTTTTGTTGCCTGAAAATTCGCATTAACACGAATTAAAATGAAATAAATGTACACACCACTGATAAGCTCACCACAAATCCTCATCCAAACATGGGATAACCTCCACCACACCACAATGCAGCCATCTAGTTGTCTACAAATTAATGAAACACACTGGCCAGCAAGCTCTGTTGTTATCCCAAATGTTCAGACAGTCTTGTAAGTCACAACAAATCATTTTGTAACTTCTCCAACAAAAGACAGACATGAATGCAGTTTCCACTCAGACACAACAGCACATTGAGCAAGCTTGACAAAAGGAGGAGCAACTCATCCAACTATCTACTGGCAGTCCACGCAGAAAAAAGACCACTCGTCCATTTCTGATTTTTAATTTTTTTTCCTTTTGCAACAACACATCTTTGAGAAAATGGGAGTGTAAACTCTCACCTACCTGAAAAGCAAATACAAGTCAAGTATGGTTACGGCCTCCTGCCATAAAACATCATAAGAGAGAGATTTGCAACCCTGAATAGAAATCAGTGGGAGAGTTCTGTAAGATGGCGGTTGTATGACCCGACACACAAAAAGCCAACTGCGTGCAACTCAAATGAGATGTCATGAAACTGTACCAATGCATAGTTGGAGAATAGCCTGTGAGGAAAAACACTTTTCACACCTTGTTGTGCAGCAAGTATGTTTGTTTCTAAAATTATATTTCACTCGATAACTGAGCATTATTTACTAAATGAACATCATGTTTTATTCATAAAGTCTTTAAACTAGCAATAGAGACCATAAACTCACTCAGAAAATGTTTACTGAGGTAAGAAATCAAGTCTGAGGTAGGGTCATTTTCTCATAGACTTCTATAGAATCGAGATTCTTCTGCAACCGCAGTCGTCCCCTTCTGGCATTAAAAGGATGCAGGTTTAAGTCACTTCCACATTGGCTTCACTTTTCAGACCTGGAGGCCACATCCATGTTTTATATAGAGTCTGAGACAGAAACATAGATGAAACTAGACCACTCATGCAGATCTGGATTTCTTCCTTGAAGAACTGCCCACAACTGACAGCAAATGTAACAATGAGCCTTTTTGCAGCAGTATCTTTCCCACAATCACAAACCTGAAAAGCAAATACGGGTCAAGACTACATCTGCCTGACGACCTCCATCCACCCCAGGAGAGGCAAGCTATGCACCGCTCACCGGGGTCAGACCTCACACTAAGATAGTTATTCATTATCCTTTTCACATGTATGTTCAAAATTAAATTAGGAATATTAGCTAAGAGTTTATGCATGGCACTATAGATCATTCTTCAGGTTATTATAATCCCAGTTTAACATTCAACACAACTTTATAGAATATATATAGTAGGGGTTCCTGGTCCACCTCAGATAATGGACGTTGCCCCTGACTTATATAGTTATACCTGTATTAAGGATTGATCAATTATCGACCTGGTTTATCATTGGGGCATTATTATTATTATTTAGCATTTTTCTGATTATCTGTATCCTTATTAACCGATTATCACTAAATTGAACGCACTACATTGATTCTGATGCAGCCTCCTCTCTGTCTGTAGCCACTCTGTGGTCTCAGCAATGTCTTTCTAGCAGAGACACAACTTGCAAAAACTTGAACAAGAAACACAAACCTTTGCCACAAACCAGGAAATTTACAGCTTTCACAGTGGCTAAGACTAAGCGGGTAAGTTAGGAGGCAGATACACATTACCCTGAAACAGTGTCTGGAAAGCAATAGCAAATAATGCTTTACTATATCAACCTTTGTGGTCAATACAAGTGATAGAACAGAAAAAGACTATGAAAACAAAGAACAGCAGGCAGAACTGCAGGAGACAAACTGTCAAATGCTGTTAAAGTATAACATTTAATCTATATCAGTTCAAAAATATTGGTTCTTTGTCTTTCTTGATAGCCAATAATTGGTATCAGGCCTAAAAAACCCATATCAGTTGATCCCTAATCTGTATATTGTTAACATAAACCAAAGCCAACAAAGTTTAGAGTATTTCAGTTAGTCAATGAAGCTAATGAGTCACTACAGCACAGCTTAAAAACAAAAAAGACGATAAAGACATTATCCACAGCAACAACAGCACAGCTTCAGTACAGTATATAGCCTTTATATTATCAGCAAAACACATAAACCACCACAGGCACAATTAAAAACAGTATAAGTAAACAGCTAGCAAAAAGACAGAAGTTGCCTCCGACTCACGTTTTGATGATAAAGTTCGTTCTTCTCTTCTTTCTTCCATGTCAAGCTTTCCACGTCGTCTCATATTCCGACTCCAGTTGCTGTTGTGAAGGTTATTAGTTAGTTTGTTGGTAGACAAACGTTTTTATCTCCTCTTTCAGTTGCCACCGCTGCTAGCTTAATGGTGTTTAAAGAGACCCCGTTAGCTAACGTCATTAGCAAAAACAAGCTAGCTAACTTCGCCCACAGTTTAATTTAAGTTACTTAAACATACATAATACTTAAAGTATTAATACTTTAAGTATTAATATATAAATAATGTTAGTAATTTCAGTTCACGGTTCATTTAACAGTTTCTTTTCCAAAAACGCTTCCGTTTACAGTTTGTACCTTGTTTAATTAACTTCACCTGTGCTGGTTGGTGGTCCTTATGAAGAGTGCAATACCTCTTTCAACCACACACATTGGGCTACATTTACCAGCCGTTACAACCCAGAGGGGCGCTGTTTCACCCATGTCACATAGCTACACAATGCAATCCAATTGACTCCTTTTTTAAATTGCTGTTGAATTGCTTTAATTAAGAATTCAAAACCTTAGTGTGTCAAACAATTAAATTTTTTGTATTCTTGTGATTTCATGTGCAACAATTTCGTGCCTTTTCTGCATCAATTCAAGATAGAAATGTTTTTATTCATGTAAAAGAAAACCCAAAATTCAAGCACCATGACTTAATGTTATAGTACTGTAGTTTTCGAATAAATGCCCTTTGTTTATTTTATGTTTTTATTATGGGGGACAAATACACAGGTTCTAAATATTTAAGGGACATTTTCTCTGCTCCCTCCCTGACATCTACAGCTTTGCCTACATGATAAATTCTTTCAGAGTAGTAGCATTATCACAAGCTGCTTCAAAGTGCACCATTCAGCTTAGTGACTGCCAAGACCTTAGCACTCAAAGATCACCTTAGTAACACCCCTGGGCAGGTATTTTGGGGTAACAAGACCAGGCTTATATCTAAATGAATGGGGAGAGAGCCTTAACTGCAATTTCAATGGTCACCGGGGCAGAAAATCTGCATGAATAAATCAATCAGATCTGAGAAAAACTGCTTTTGTTGACTTTGTCTTAAAATAAGGTTAAAAAGATTATACTTCTATTATGCAAGCACATAGTTTCACAACACTGCACTTGAATCAGTATAACAATACGATTTACTGGATGTTTCCCGATTTGGTGTGTTTCCCTTCAGGGATTAATAAAGTTTATTCTATTGTATTTATTCTATTCTATAAAGCTTTTTTTAGTTAATAAATCAAATAACTTTTGTTTTATAAGATCACATTTAAATAAAAAGTATCTTAAATAAATAAATCTGACATTATGAGAAAAAAAAATGCCTGAAATAAATTAATGTAATTGTATGAAAAAAGTCTGCTGAAATAAACAAATTTGCCATTAATAAATAAAAATCCCCTAAAATAAATAAATGTGAGATTACAAATATAGTCCCCAGAAATAAATAAA
>OMNN01102363.1:9136-26500 GCA_900302755.1 Chromis chromis
CATAGATCTGCACTTCCTAGAGGAAGCAACAGTGTAGAGTTATATGTAAGACATTTTAAGGAAGGACAGGATGATTATTTAATGGAGAAAACCTCTAAGTATGTAACTTTGATACACAGAAATGAGTTTTTAGGAGTTAAATCAACAACCAGAGAGGGACTTTAAAATGTCACAAAGGAATGATTGTTTTAAAATGTGATTAAACAAATAGTTTAGTTAGATAGTATCAGATTAGATGCATATTACCAAATGTGTTGTTCAGATCACAACAAACTAATGATTGCTAATAAAGTTTAAAAGGAAAATTGCTCATTTTCCACATATAAGTGAAGCAAAGAGGCAAGTTTAAACCCAGTCTCAGACAGATGGAGTTTCACCTGGATGAAAGAAGTCATCAAGTGTCAAACTGAACACTTTTTAAAACTCTTTTGAATCTGTGTACGTGACCCTCAACCACGTCCAATCTCCAACCATCAGACTCAAAATATAGACGGTCTTAGCAACCGTATCTCCAAAACACAGCTGTGACACGGAAAGTTTCTGGAAGATATTTTTCATTGTGTGCGGGTGGCACTTGAGCTCTGCTAGACAGAAACTCCGCCAGTCCGCCCCACCTTCCTCCTCCAACATGCAGAAGGTTCATTTCCTTTTTTTTACTGAGCTTCTGAGACAAAGCACCAGTTGTTAACTTTGCCCTTTTCATCACTCAGACGTCACCGGTTCCAGCTGATGGACACGGGATAGATGTCCTGTTGTTTTGCAGGACAACTTGCAGATTTGCCATGTATTACAGTAGCTAAAGGTGTGAAGAGAAAGGTGTTGCGCAGGATCTCAAGTCAAACCACAACAGAACACTCTCATGCGTTTTTGAGAAAAGAAAGTAGGTCACTTTCAGAATTCACCGAAAGTATAAGGTGTTGACTGCTGCCGACCACAAAGGAGCAAATTACTGACTTCCAGCAGCCATATCTACCGAGCAGATATGTTTGATAGATAAAAGCAAGATTTCGAGAGGTGGATCGCTTTAGGAAACAGTAAACATGTGGTGAGGATTAGTAAAGGAGAAACCTTCATGCTGACCATTAACCAACAAAACAAGATAAATGAAGAAAAACACCTTTTGACTGTTAACATATTCATTGTCGTTTACAGAAACTCTCCTAAACCCTGTCAACAAGTCACAGTTTAACTTGTTCTGTTTATTCTTAATCTCACCTTCTCTGGTCCTCTACCTTTTCTTCCTCTATCTCTACTCTCTCTGTCATATTGAGTATATCACATTGAAATAGCCAAATCACTGTGAATATTTTTGATTTAAATGGCTTTATATGTTGTGTGACATTTATTGTTTTGGCAAATTTTCTTTCTGTGCTAAGCTTTGATTACTAAAATGATCTTGTTTCTTTACCAACAACTTAAGCAGAAACCATCAGGACAATAGTTAAACTGTTTTACCACAAAAATGTTAACCCTCTGAACCCCAAGCATTTTTTGCTCCTGTCACTAATAACTAATTTTTCACTGCAATATAAAGTCCTGCACCTCTATGGAAACAACACAACCATGAATAGAAGAAGAGAGAACCAAAAATGTTTTGTGTGTGGCTTTATTTAAAAAAAAAAAAAGCTATGATGCTATAAATAATCAAAAAGAAAAACCGAAAGTTGAATTTCCTTGATTATGTATTTTACAAAAAATGCAAAAACCATTACAACCATTGCAAAAATCTTTTTTCCTTGTGCCCACAGGAGTTACTGATACTGAAAAAATAGTAACTCTACATACTATAGACATTTTACTACTTGCATTTTTAATTAGTCTCCATATTTGACTCCTGTCTGTTTATACACAGCCTGCAGTTCAGCCCAATTCAGTTAAAAAAGTGTCTGAATTTTTCTCATGTCACTGTTGGTCACAGCGGAGTCACTAATAGCTTCACGGTTGAGACAAGGAGTGCATAATTTTTAGTTTTTTACAGAGTCTGGTCGAAGCAAACAATTTATTTTTGGCATTTTTTAAATCGAGACATCCAACATAAAGTGATTTTGAGGAATTAAAGATTTATTTTGCACATTGCACATGATTAGTTCAAGGGCCATTGGAAAATCTGATGGTACATTCAGTTTTTACAGTTTCTGGATCTCATAAATAGAGTAATTTTGGCAATTTTTAAAAAGATAGTATTCCTTTTAAACCTGCCAGCAAGTTTTAGGGTTCAGAGGGTTAAACTAGAGACTTCCCAGCAGGTTTGATTTGGATTTGTACATATCTGGAATGTAACATGAACACTGCTCCTCCTTTATAAACAACTTTATTTGCATGCATCGCTTTATTGCTTTACAAGGTCAAGCAGAAGGTGTTTCAAAATGAAGCTCACATCATTCATGGCTGCTCTCATGTTATAGTTGACTTTTAGATATAAATCAAAGAACAGCTTATAACAGAATTAAGAAATATAAAGTGCAGTTTGTTGTTTACTTTGCAGTGTGACTTGCTGTAGTTGTGTCCATGTAGCTGCTCCACTGTCCTGCTTTGCTTACTGTGCTCTAATGTAATTCTACTGCATGTCTTTGTGTATTTTAGTTTGCTAATCCCGCTCTCTCTTTTCTTTTGAATCTTTTCTGCCAAGCTTCTCTTCTCCACAGCTTCCTCTGCTTTCAGTCGCTCGCCTTCTTTTCTTGTCTTTCTGCCGTCCTAATCTCTTTGGAGCAGTTCTGTTTTAGTCTGGTGGCATGAAACGACTGATACCTCTCTGAAAAACTGCACCAGGCTCTGGACAGAATGAAAATCAGTACACTGCCCATGCAAGGGTGATTATTAAGAAAAACAGAATCTAACCAGCATAACAAGAGACTTAGTTAAACACTCAGTTATTGTTTTAAGTTAAACTATATCAAAGAATAGAATAAAATACAATACAATACAATACAATAGAACACGCAAGAATAGAATAGAACACAATAAAATACAATGCAATACAGTAGAACACGCTAGAACACGCTAGAATAGAACATAGTAGAATAGAATAGAACACAATACAATACAATACAATAGAACACAATATAATAGAACACAACAAAATAGAAAAGAACACAATAGAGTAGAATACAGTAGAGTAGAATAGAATAGATCTTTATTATCATTGTTTAACAACAACAAAACTCAGTTTAGCTACTCTTTGGGTTAGCAGCATAACAAAAGAGCACATATATTAGAATAGAATAGAATAGAATAGAATAGAACAGAACAAAGTCCTTACACAGCATAAAATATAATGAAAGAGCAGCGTGACATGAAAATAAGAATATTCTAATCAAATAATTGGGCCTTATATTCATATGTATATCAGAAAATCTGGATTGGAGATTTGGAGACTGAAGTTTTAGTAGTTTAGTGATTTCTCTCTGAGCAGAGCCCTCTGTAGTTCCTCTCTGGCTGCGACAGGTGATGTAGAGAAACAAGTCGGGTGCTTTAACATGGATCATAATTAGATCAGATCCACGACTCTTTTTAAATCACTGGAGTGAATAATGCTCCCATCTTAAAGCACCCATCCCACCGACATTCGACACCTTTGCTCGATTCAGATTCAATGAAAATGGGTCAAGGAAAGGTGGCGACAAAAGACATTTCCTGTCTTTTTATTACTCAGCCTCTTTCCCCAGTCTGCTTCAGCAACCGCTTATCTGAAGGAATCAGACCTGTTTACCTCCCTGCATGGCAGATAGTGTGTGTTTAGTCACAGCCTGTTTTCCGGCTTAGTTTCTGTGTTTTTCTTGGTAGAAGTTCTGTAGTTTTGACCCTCGCTTCTCTAAATTCTGCTGCCTTCTTGCATGTGCTTCTTGCTTTGTCTGTCTCTAAAATGATGGATGTTGAATGTCGCCTTATAATGTAGCAGTAGACCGTGTGGGAGTAGCTGCTCGGTCATGAAATAAGCAGAATTTTGCTTCAGAAAATTGCTTCACTTTGCTCAGCAATTTCATGCACCGCGTGTGGCTTCTTTGTAATTGTGAGACTGTGTTTCATAACCACGTACCTTTTGCAGAGATGAAGCAAGATGGGAGATGCAGGCGTAGATGTTATCTGTTGTCAGGTTGAAACTCGCTGCTCGTGTTTGTCTGTCTGTGTAAAGTCATTTGCAGAGGTAGACAGACAGACGGACAGACATTAAGGGTCTTTGTTGGTCAGCTGTTTCTTGTGAACAATACACTCTAGCAGTGAGGATTTCTGACATTTTGTTAACATACTTTAGTTTTGTTGACATGTTTTGTTTCATTATGAAGATGTTGTGTTTTTATAGAACCTTTCAAAGCAGTGGTGCTTTGTCTGTGTGATGTTTTGATATGTCAAGTGCGTTCTTACATAATGAGATAATAGTGGATTAGATAGAGGATTATGTCTTTGATTCTTTGTTGAGGTGTTTTGGTGTTCAGATGCGTTGGTGTTGATGTGGGAGGCTTTGGTGTGTCTGGTCTGTTCACTCAGATGACGAGGTAACAGTGGGGAAGTTCTATGCCACCTTCCTGATACAGGACTACTTCAGAAAGTTCAAGAGGCGCAAAGAGCAAGGTCTTGTGGGAAGGCGCTCCTGGGAGAGGCTCAACACCACCTTGGCTCTGCAGGTGAGTCAAGTATAATGTGTCTCATAGACTCAGTTCACCTGTGCATTGAATAAATCAGTCATTGGATGTTTGTCTGTGTTACTAAATGAATTCTGTCTCTGAATCCAAAATATCAGGTTAGAAATATTGGTTTAATCATGAACTTACATAGATGTTGATACCAACATGACCCAAATCTGCCTGTCGTCATCATAAAACACAGTCAATTTTGTAGAATTCATGTTAATACATCTTCAGCATATTAAGAGTGTTGTTGTTATAATATAAGTCACTGTACCAAACACATGACCCCGCCTTAACTTCCAGTAGGTCATTTACTGAAATTTTAAATGTCAGTCCCATAAGTTTCTCGCTTATCGTGAGTGGAACCATTGAAACCTAGATATTTTTTAATTTATCAGAGAGATCATTCTAAAAACATGTTGTGGTGCTCACACCACTGACACATTAAGCAGCAAAAATGTAATCTGCAAAATCTCTTGGTTGCTCAGTGTAATACTCAGTGCACCATATCAAATTTCTACGGAACACCTTTTTTTTTTTTTTTTTACCAAAGAAAAAGTTCAGACGAGAACTTTTGCCACAGTTTCTGGTGGGTTACTCAGAGTAACCTTGTCTAGGTTACATAAAACCCAAACTACCTCCACAGAGAACACCACAGTAAAGGCCTTTTTGAAGGCCTTCTTGGGTTCACCAATCTGTTAAAATGATGGCATTCTAGTCATTCAGACATATTTCACTTTTACGTTAATCTTCCTCACAGCTTAATTCAGATATACCCACCACAGTGATGGAAGGAGCCATGGTATTTGTCATTCATTCAAATTAGACAGTACATTAAGTGATGCACAATTCATAATTCTACAACAATTTAATTTAGCAGACGCTTTTATCCAGAGTGACGTTCATAGGTAGGTAGGCGGGGCAGCATTAAAGACCTTGCCTAAGGGTCCTCACTTAGATTCTGATCCATCCTGTCTCCATGTCAGGGATAATATATCATTATAGTCAGTTGATGAAATTACTGCTGCTGTTCCATCTGTGTAAATATACTCACCTCTCTTCTTTTGGAGATGCTCATATGGATCCTGCTGCAGGTATTTATTGAACTCAGAGGGAAAACTCCTACAAACAGCTGGAAGCAACAAACTGAACTTCAGCTACTGTTGATGTTTTGTCACAACCCTGGATTACATTCACTATTTATCTCTTTAATCTGAGCTGTTAGTGTCTGTTTTAATTGCAGTAAAGTTTTATTTTTAAGGACATTTCAGTTTCAATTCAGCAAATTGGTTGAGAAAGGTGATTTTGTGAATTTGCCACACAAACTGTGTCTTTTGCTCTCTGAGAAGCTTTAGGACCAACGTTGGTGCTGAAATGTGTAAAAAATCGTAGCTTAAATCATTTCACACAACCTGAAGTACATTGCTTTTGCATACCTTTCCGTTACTGTGACATCATGCAGTTCACACTTGTGCCCTGTTGAAAGCGATGCCTAAATGTTACAAGGTCTGACCTCATAACATTGCTGTTGCAACTTTTACAGAAAATTCACGTATTCAGACATGAAGCTGACACATTAAGTTGCCATCAGATTAAAGGAAAGGAGTGCATGGGTGAAATGGACTTAATTAAGAATTTCTAGGTTTTTTAATGGGATTTAAACTATTATTTTGGTCAGGTTTTTCTTTTTGTCTAGTATCGTATGCTCCAGTAAGTAAAAATCTCCAAATAACAGAGACTAAAGCAGTGGCAACAGCATTTATGAAATACAGTGGTGTTGATGCATCAGTAACAGTCTGGGCAGAGATATTTTCACACTTGAAAAAACACTGAAATGTTTGCCAACATTAACACTCAGCTTTCTCTCCACCAGACTCACACATACATATAAAGCTGGTAATGGGTTTCAGGTTTGGTATTATAGCTGCTGTTTTTGCAGGCGGGCCTCCGAACGCTGCATGACATTGGACCAGAGATCCGTCGAGCCATATCATGTGACCTGCAGGAGGCGGGACTAGTGGATGCAAATGGGGAGGAGGAGGAGGAAATCTACAGGGTAAATATCCTTAAAGATCCACTTCACACATGTTTGGAGACACATGATATTTGAATAACTGATTTGGTTAGAATGACATAATAGAAAAACCAAAGTCTTTAAAAAAATCCTATATTCCAAGGACAGGTTTTAAGAAGTCCTAGTTTGTAAACCTATAAAAGTGTCAAGAAAATCCTCAGTAGCTGTGCTCTTATAGCGGCTATTAAAAGTATTCATCCCCCTTGGAAGTTTTCCCCTTTCATTGCTTTAACGTTTGTCAATTTAATTTGGCTTCTTTGATGAGAATTTACACCAAAAGCAGACTGTTTCTTGTCAAAGTGATATCAGATTTCTACCAAGTAATGTCAATTAATTAATAGTATAATATGTGATTGGATACTTATTCACCCCCTTTAAGTCAGTATTTAGTAGATAGATTCAATATTTCACATAGAGTGCCTATCAAAGGCGAATAACGTCTACAATCAAAATTTTGGAAACATTATTTATCATATTATTTTAATATAACACAATACTTTGGAGTTTCATGCAGTACTGCACACATTGCACATATTTTATTGTCATTTGGAAATTGTAAATCAGCACAAAAAGAAAGCTGGTGCACATTCAGATTTTAAAAACTACTTTGTTTCTTTCTTAAGCATTTTTCTTTGAGATGCAAATGTTTGTGTCCAGAAAGTCTTTATCTGCTGTTTAACCAACTACAGGGAGGATGAACACAAATAATAGCATCAAAACAACACAACAAACAACATTGCAGCTCTAATGTTGGTGATGGCATTGAAAACAAGTCCTCTAAATGAATGTTATTGACTTAAATTGCAACGTGTCACTTGTGCAAGACTGAGTTTGGCTATGGGGCGACAGTGGCTCAAGTTGAGGCTCTGGGCTGCTGATCAGAAGGGTAGGGGTTCAAACCCCATTGTTGCCCTTGTGCAAGGCCCTTAACTCTACCTGCTCCAGCTTGTAATGGCTGACCCTGCAATCTGACTCTAGTTTCATTGAGCTTTCATACTGTTCTGTCTCGGTCCTCAATGGTTTTCTATCTCTCTGCAGCGTAATGGCGGCCTCTTTGGGAACCACGTCAACCATTTCAGTGGAGACCAGCAGGGCTCCTCCCACCCGACCACCGTCACCCAGCGGCCACTACAGATCCTCCCTTTCTCCTGCGGCGCCTCCATGGAACCCACTCAAACCGGGCGGAGAGGCAGCAACAGCGACAGGGAAGGAGAGACAGAGATGAACTCTTCACCCATCCAGTACAATCACCATCCATCCCCTCACCTGTATGACTACCCCCACTGCAACTCCACCTGCCACCAGTCACCCATACCCTCCAACGCTAACCTCAACAACGCCAACGTGCCCTCGCTTCTCTCCATGACCATCGGGAGGCAACAGAAATGTTTGTTAAGACGAAGTCGCCCATCCTCCACCAAAAATGGATCATCGGCGACATCTTTCAGCAAAGGAGTGAACGACAAGCCGTGGAAGTCCCACTCCATCAGGTCAGTGGGCAGTCAGCTGAAAGTGGTGTTCAAATTCAATAAACAGAAACAGCTTTCTGTCATGTACTGGAGCTGGAGAGGCGCTGAATCCTGTCCTTCATCTTATTTGATAGTTGCACATGTACAGTATAATATCATTTTTAAGCTCACAGCAAACATTTGAAGGCTGACACACTGTACTGTCTGCAGTTAAACACTAACAAAATAAGTTATTGAACATTCAGTTTTCAACTTTTGATAAGTTTTGTCTGGTAATGCATTAGAGCTGCAGATGTCTTGAACAACTATTTGGAAACTCTTTATAGTTAGTGCAAAACCTGACCTGAATGCAATCCAAATCAAACGACTGCTTTGGATGCCTTCAGCACTATTACGCCATATGAAAAAAGGCCTATTTCAAGAGTTTTCATTTTCTATGCAGATGAGCTCCCCTTAAAAGCACCTCATTCATTCTAGATAATAGATAATAGCTTTGTGGTGCCGCAAGTAGGTCAGACACATCAGTAGTGTTGCTTCGTGTAGCAGCCACAACTACAAGACACTCTAGACAGGGTGCCTGATTTTTGGTTTTTCTTTCTATAGTCAAAATATTTCCATATTACAGATTTCTTTTAGCAATGAAATCTTCCTTCTTCATGTTCCACTCCTGTTTCATGCTCAATTTGTTGTGCACATGTGGGGCCTCAAAAGTTTAAATAAACAGAACTCATATCTCATATCTGACAACCCTTAATCCGGAGTAATTGATGTTCTATCACACAGACGTCTAGATAAGTCATGGAAAATGAGAAGCCTGCAAGTTGTATGCATCCATTTCTGTCCTTGGAATGCAGCTCATTGCAATAAAAAAATAAAAATAAATTTAGTATTTTTAGTGCAATCCTGCAAACAATCCCATATTATTATAGATATACACCGATCAGCTACAACATTATGACCACTGACAGGTGAAGTGAATAACATTGATCATATTGGTACTATGTGGTGTTCTGCTGGAAAACCTTGGATCTTGGCATCCATGTTGATGAGACTTAGACACCCAAATAAACATTGTCCCACAACAAGCACACACCCTCATGCAAATGGAAATCCCAAATGTCACTGGCCTACCCCTGCAGGAAAATGCACCCCACCACATGGCATAAACATCAAACAGTCAGGAACATCTTGAGGAACATGACAATGGCCCAAGATGTTGATTTGACCTCCAAACTTCCTAGACCCCATTCTGATCAAGTATCAACAGGATGCAGAGGAACAAGTTTGATTGACAGAGGCCCCACTGAGAGTACCCAAAGGATCCACTGCCAACGTCCTGGTGCCAGACCCCATAGGACACCCTGAGAGGTCTTCTTGTCCATGGCCAATGGTTCAGAGCATTTTTGACCACATAAGGGGGACCAACACAATATTAAGCAGGTGGTCATAATGTTATGCCTGATCCGTGTAAATTAGTTAATGATTAAAATATTTCTGTTGTGCTTCCTAAAGATGAAGAATTAAAAATGAAGACGTCACTCTTAAATTGACAAAGTGCCAAATAATAAACCTTCTCTACAGAAATCATCTGACAGGAACAACCTCAGAGAAATTAAACGATAAAAACTACCCCCTTGTGTCTTCTGTTCAAACCTCTAACTGGATTCTATCATCCATAAAAGCAAAGTAAAAACAGCTTCATGGTGAGGTAACCAGGGATGCAGATTTATCAGAGGTTATAATCAGGGCTAGAGTTTTCAGTGGCTGCATTTGTTTGAATTTGAATGCAGGACTTGAATCCTTCACTCCGAATGTTGGGTGTGTGAGGTGTGAACATACCGGCAGTGCTACTGTCAGGTGCAATGATGTTGTTGTTGTTCAGTAGTTCTCCATTATGGGTCTTCACATTGGTGTCTTTGGAGGGAGGACTGGTCACCCCTGGAATTTTGGGCAGACCTCGTGGAGGAGTCTTGGCCACCGGAGAACTGCGACACTCCAGCAGGAACTTTCGGTCGTAGATGATCCTGGTGCCTTTTGTGTGAAGAAGACAGAGAAGATGAGATCAGACAGAGCACCGACGTCACACTTGCATTAGCTGATTGTCAACAACTCCTTCAATGATGCTTCACAATCAGTGGCTCGAACATCATTCATCTTGACCTGCAAAACCTGATTGCTGTGTCAAAACAAGCACATCTAAATAAAACATCTGTCTCATCATGTAGTGCACTCAGAGTATGTTAGTCTGATGGTTTACCAGCATGCACTGGGGCAGTGGAATTATTCATTATATTGTGTGTTGCTGCGCTGTCACTAATGCATTGTGTCCTGCAGTGCTTCCACTGTTCACATTTCCATACAGTTATACAATTAATCAATATGAGTACACTGTGGCAGTGCCGTGTGCAGTTATTTATAGTTATTGATATATTGTTGGCAGTCATCTGATGACTTGCAATTTTGATAATAAATTTAATTCCACAAGTGAATCATATTAAGCAAGACACTACTTTAACTTTTTTTTCACTTGACCTTTACTCTTGACTGTTGGCCAGTGCTTGTTCTGTCCACTGATGTCTCTGGATCTGGAGCTACACGTCCCTGATCTGCAGCCGCTGTCCTCACCACCTGCTGTCCTGCCATCCCCACCTCAACCTCTCCTGCTATCCCTTCCCCCCTCATCCCCACTCTCATCCCAACCGGTCGAGGCAGATGGCCGTCTTCCCTGAGCCTGGTTCTGTCGGAGGTTTTTTCCCCCTCCCTATCCTAGGTTTTTTTTTGGTTCCTTTCCACCGTTGCTGACTGCTTGCTCATAGGGAATCCAAAAGCAACCTTGGATTGTTGGGTTTTCTGTTTTCCTTACTATGTTAAGCGCCATGAGATGACATATGTTGTAAATATGCGCTATATAAATAAAATTGAATTGAATTGAAATTGAATTGACTGGAGCTGCAACGATTGCCAACTATATGATTTTTTAAAGTAAAAAAGTCAAAATTCTGCAAATCAAGACCCTTAAACTTGAATATCTTTGTGTTTTATTACTCCTCTCTTACAGTACACTTAATATTTTTGGGGTGTGGACCAAACAAGATATTTGAGGACGTCATTTTGATCTGCTATTCGAGAAAATAATCAATAGATTGATTAACAATGAAAATAATCACTAATTCTTGACATAAGGAAGATAATATTAATAGCATGAGTCCTTGTACCTTTGTTATGTGACTAGTTGATAAAGTAATATTGTTCTAAACATTTCAGTCAGATCATATCATACCGTATTGTTTGCCTACTATGATGGATTATTGATGCTGTATTTCCACAATCTGTCATACATACAGTATTACTTGCAGTGAAAATGTGGTGGGGACTGGACTGAATACACAGATTATCATTTCTGTGAGTTTTGCATTCTGGCAAACTGACAACATGTCCTTCTTGTGGCGTTGCATTAGATTAGAACTTACTGTTAAATTCCCCAGATAATCAGTAACCTTGTTTACAGCATCACAAATGAAACAAGGAAGATGTGACATCAGTGGCTACAGCTCAGAGCGTTTTATTCTTGTTCTATCCGTCATTCTGATCTCTCTAGAAAACAGGATGAGACCGTTCTGGGTCCTCTGTGTGTCATTTAAGCAGCTGATCTACTTCACACTTGGCACTTGCACATTTTGTATGCGCCAGCATACAAAAGAGAACACAGCAGTTACAAGGCCTGTCATTGTTGGCGTCTGGTGGCAGCCAACAAACTAATTTACTTAGGCAAGACTGGAAGGTTGTTGATATAAAAACCTTTTTTCAAGATGTAGAAGGATGAAAAGGGGGTGGAGAGGGAGATGGAGGAACAGTTATCCCCTGTTGCTGTAGTTAGATACGGTGTCATCAGACTAAACTTGGACAGAATTTTCTGTGTTCTTATATCAGCAGTTTATCAGGTGTGATTATTATTGGTTATCTACTTTGATTCATTGTGTTATTGGACTTGTTAGGTGAATTTCTTTCCCTCTCATCAGCACTTGCATCTTTTCTCCTCGACTATTTAAAGGGTCGGACACCCAGATTACAATAAAATCACACCCTAATGAGCATTAATAACTTGTAGAATATATCAATCTAACTCCTGCTGGTAGCTAAAACCGGCAAAACTAGTCGGGCTCAGTGGTTCGCAAACATATATGTCACACCTTTACATACGATTATGGCTGTATATCATGATAAATCAGACTAATCCCAAGGTAAACAGTCTGAGCACCACTTTTCTAGCTGGCCTGCACTCACTGTGATATAAATATTGATTATGCAGTAAGCATAGAAAGAAAGTGAGATGACTTTACATTGCAGAGAGCATAGTGTATCACATTTGCATTTTTACTGTGCAATAACTTGAAAATGTTGCAATTATCAGGTTGAAATCTAAGGATTATGCCTTAAAATGTAAATACACATCTTGCAACTTTTCCAATTCCATAGTTTTGCCTTGAAAGTAAGATGCATGGTAACTGAACTCACATTTTAGGTAATAATGAAATGCTCTGAGCTGCACAAATGTGTTACTTAACTGAACTGAATGAACTTCAACATGTCTGCAGCAGTTTTAGGTAAAACCCTCAGACACAGTGACCTCTAGAGGAGTTTATCTGACTTCTGCACAACACCTGGTGCAGACTGAAGCACAGGTGCAGTTGGAGCTGCAGAGGACTTCAGCAGAGAGGTTTGATCATGTGACTTTGAACCAGACACTGAGCTTTAAACTGCTGCTAAGCTAGTGACACCCGATTTCAGCTGATGAAAGCCACAATAAAACCCCGAAACACGTCCATTCACTGAGAAACACCCCACAAATGTAGGAAAACTAGTGCGACTGCGCCTGAGTCAGCACTTTTTCTCGAATAACAAACACTTGCTAGCTAGCATTAGCAGCTAGCCTAGCAGAGCTACCAGCTGACAGCAGCCGACCTCATGGAGTTAGCTTGACACTAACAATGCAGCTCTGTGGAGGGTGGCCGTGTCAGTCATGAGTGGCCGTGGGTAGTGGGCACAAAGGGGGTAAATTTAATGTTTAGCCACGTTACGTACCGCCCGGAGTGGTGCTGAACAGGGTCCCTCCGGGAGTCGTGGAGTAGTCGTGGGGCATGTGCTCCGCGTCGCTGATGGTCACTCTCCTGCTCGACGGGATCGCCTTGGCAGTGGTCTGCTGGCAGTCAGTGGACATCTTCTCTGAGCTGTAATGAACTAAAACTAGCTAACTAAAGAACATGAACACAAAACTAAGTCTGCACTGAACAACAAAGCCGCGTCGTGCCAGCTCAGGTACTGCTTTGGCTCAACAGAACAGGCTACTTTCTGATAAATAAAAATAAATACCTCTTTGTCATAAGTGCAAAATGATGGTAGGTAGTATATCTAAATGCGTCACATCACAACATGCACTCTCACACACACGGTGTCCAGGATCTTTGTTAAAAAAGGACCTGAGCACACGCTGCACTCACCCTGCACACGCACACAAAACAACAGTCAGACAGACAGCCAGACAGGCTGCAGGGAAAGACTCCCGACGTGGACAAAGTGAGCTCAGCCCGCCCTCTGCTGGTTCAAAGCAAAGGCTGCAGAGAGTTCGACGCTTTGTAATGATCACATTAACCCCTTATTCCTTTTCTTTTCACAAAAATGACACCATTTATCTGAGCAAGAAACTGTAAAAACAGAGAGAATGCTCAAATGTTCAACTTCCCGAGGGTCCCTGAACTAATCATATGTGATGTGCAGTTCCACTGGCAAAATGATCAAAATCTAAGCTGAAAAATGTGGTATATGTCTTGTTTGTTTTTTTTAAATCGTCAAACCGAAACCCTCTGTTTTAACCAGATTCTGTAAAAAACAAAAGATTCTGTACTCCTTAGCGCATATCAAAAGTCAAGACTGACTCAGCTGTGATGAGCAGTCACATAGGAAAAATTCAGAAAGTTTTCAGATGAACTGCAGGCTGTGTTTACACCCAGCAGATAGGAGACAAGTATAGAAAGAATTACAGATTTAGAAGGGAAAAAACATGCAGCATGGTTTAAAAGCAGTATACAGATGAGCAAGTTGTAGCACTGACAAATTGCTGTGTAGAATGATCTGACTGCACCTAATTATCATTGTGCTATAGGAGACAAAAAGCTCTGGCATTTTTGCATTTCCTTAAATCAATCACAGCTGTCTTGTGCGGAGCTACAACGATGTTCACTGACAATAGTGGCATGAGAATTGTTTTGGTTGAACATTTGCATGCTTGAGACCAGCACTGATAGCTACATTTGCTTTATTGCACAATCCAAACCTTTGGCAAAACTTGACATTTTCAGAATGTAGGTTTCTAGCCCAGAATTTTTTGCTGTTGTTTCCCAATTTTGAAAAACAGTAACATGTAGATAGTGGAAGAAGAAGAGACATCCACATCATATGTACAGCCAATGGAAAGCTTACACTTGAAATGAGCCAGACTTGAAAGTTGCTGGAAGATACATTTTGCATGGTGAAACATCTTTCTAGTGTAAAAAATGCCTGGTTTGTAAACTCTGTAAAAAATGTAAGTAGTAAAATATCTATCATTTTGTTCCATTTTTGGTAACACATGTGGGCACATTGAAAAATGTCCCAGGTTTTTTCAATTTTTCTAAAATACATTATCAAAACAAATGAAACTTTTACATTTTTACATGATTTACGGCATTTTAACTCATTTTATCTCTATCCATGGTTGTGCCGTTTCAGTAGAGGTGCAGGACTTTATATTGCAGTGATTTTTTTTTTTTAAAAGCCTAGAAACTGATTCTGAAACTGAAGTTTTAAAGTTAAAGTGTTTTTGCATGCGCATATTCAGTATATTCATACCATCATATAATTACAATCTGGGAACTACCACTAGTTTGCTTTCACTCAAGGCAACCACATGCAACGCCTGCTGGTCTTGTAGAGCTGTGTCTATTTAATACACACTAAAAATAGATAAATTACTACCCATATGGTCAGGTCCCTGCTGCTTTAATTTGTCCATTATGTATAGTACAGCATGTATATGCAGAGTTTCAAAGATGAGCTCTGTTTGAGAGGATTATGTTTAACATTTTTCATCTTTGTCAAAGTCTAATAAGATGTAATCGCCTTCATAAGATGCTCAGTAGTATGCGCAGGAACAGGCCTGCTGCCATTCGGTATATTTATAACACTTGATTTGTGGTGATCATCAGCGGTTGGGTGCAGATGGATTCAGCGCCTCACACAAAAGCATACACACTATACACAAAGACATTTCATTTCTTTATTAATTTTGTAAATGTTGAGCTGGTGTACAGAGTAAATTGTCAATAGATGTCCTCGGATTTGATTGGATTAAAAGGCTTTTACATGTATATTTTAAATCCATGTTTGACTCTCCATAACAATAAAAAAGCAAACAAAACAAGTTAAAATACCCACAAGACCCCTATTTATCCCCAGGTTGCAGGCATTACCCAGAACTCAACAGTCTCTTGGTAGCTACAGCTGTATGATGCTAAAAGTACATCCATAACATAACTAGAATCCCAGTTGACAAGTAAGGGTGCATAGCATTCTAAGTAAATATATATATTTATATATATTTTCATATATTTCATATATATATAGCCTTTTATGTTAAAAACATTTTCTGTGCATGTGCGCAGTTGCATTCCTTAGTATTGAGTAATATGCTATTGCGTTAATAATGTCTTCAATCCATTCTAAAGGAATATACATGTGTTCTCTAGTTTTTGCAACAGTTAATATTTTTGCATGAACTTGGTGCATGGCATCGTCTCAGTAGTCCCTCAGTGCAGGACTCTCCAGTGTTGGGTTTTCTGATGTAACCACTACTCCGTCTGCTTGCACTTAGTTGGACTCCTTTCTAAACACGTCCATACTGTCACCATGTGGAAGCCGGAGAATCGGCTCAGTCTCATATTTGGTTAGAGGGCAGAAAAAGATCAGGGGTGGGCTGTGTTGAGGAAAAATGCTTGTCATCTTGAAAGACTAGCCATCGAAGCCACCAAGCGTCCCCATAATTCCATCTGACGTCAAAGTGCTCCCTCTTATTATTTTTTCATCAGATCCCCCCTCGCTCTAACCCTGACATCAGCAGTGGATTTATAAATGGCCCAGGCATACAGGCATAATATGAGCCCATAAAGAGCAAACCATATGATACACTGTTAGGGATACTGCTCACACTGCTGTGTAGTTTTTATTGACATCTAACTTTTTTGTGGTTATTAAGCAAGGAAATAAAACAAACAATATCTGATGAAGGGATATTTGTTAAAATGTCAAAAACCAATTTGAGGCTTCACTCTTTAAAACTCTCCTCTATGTATGTTTGTGATGAAATGCGAATGAAGTCATATGTATTATAATCAACAGCAGATACTGAGTTGAAACAACAGCGTGAACACCCTATTATCTACTGAAGTACAGAGCCAACACGGATGACTACTTCATAACAAGACTCACAGTATACCAAGACTTTACATTCATCATCTCTGGCTGTGAAGCCATACTAAACACTTATTGATGGGTGCTTATTGCAACGGTTTTGTGACTTACATATTTTTCTATAATAAAGCATTCAATGTCTGACGCAACATTTGAAAGAAATGCATGTATGTAATTGATAAAATGTGAGATGGCACGCGTATTGAGGTAAATCAACTTTAAAAAATATGTGATTTAGAATTACACATATAATCTTTGTTCCATTTGCGATATTACTTTCTGTGATATTATCACAACTTTGACATGTCCCAATATCCAGGACTGAATATTAAAATCTCTTTCACACGCACACACAGACACACACACACATACAGCAGGATTTCTTTCAAGGTGCATATGAATGTCATTAAGGTTTAAAAACTGGCTGAACACACCTACATTCCCAGATGAGAAACAAAAAACAAACAGCGGGCACTTTGCAGATGGGATGGCCGGTACGAAGTCATACCAAAATACTAATAATTTACTATTCTAGAGAGGCAAAGTGATAAAATGTGGGATACTTATGTACTGACATCATTTCTGAGTAGAGTGAGGAGGAGTCTAAAGCTGTGATTGAAAGCCCACGCTTAGGAACAACATAAACTATGATCCTAAAATCCTCCCTCTTCTGTTTCACATACACACACACTCA
>OMNN01102364.1:6052-17495 GCA_900302755.1 Chromis chromis
CTTATTAATATTGTTATTATTATTATTAGTAGTTGTTGTAGTAGTAGTAGTATAATCATCATTATTCATTTATCTATTTGTTTGTTTGTTTGGATAAAATTGCTCTCTGTTTCCATAATGTCTAGGTATGTGTAGGCTGTTTGTTTATCTGTTTGTTTGTCTGTTTGTTTATTTGTTTGTTTGTTTATTTGGATAAAATATAACTCCTCTTTCTCCAACACTTAAAAAAATCCTAAATTATATTTAAAAATAAAGGTTTTACAGAGCATTAGCAGGTCAATATTTGGTTTCTGTTTGTACAGTTGTAGAGGTGCATTTCACAAAATGACAGGGAAAGACACCAGTGGCAAGGAATTAATAATTGATAAGATGTGGGGACTGACAGTAGGCCTTTTAAAAGAGCTTAGAGGGAATAGTGTCCAGCTGAGATGAGCATGTATTATGAAAGACAGTGGTTTTAAAGACTAAGAAGGAAATTGGCTGAAACTGAGTCAGCACTGCACAGCCTGACAGGCCAAGTGTGTCTAGTACAACCAGAGGCCTTATAAGTCTGTTAATTCAGGTCTAGATTTAGTATGAGGTGAAACAGCTCACAACAGAACCAATCACTTCAATTGTACTTTTACCTTGAGAGCAGCAATGTGGTCAAGGATGAACTAGTAGCTTTTGTCCAAGTATCCGGTCACTGTTGCTGCATGAAAGAGGTGGAGGTTAACGTGTTAGAGAGAGAACCCCGACATTTCTTGTCAGCGGAAAGGACTCGTACATGCATGGATATTACAATTTACCAAAGACGAGAAGAGCTCTGAAAATGTATTTGGCACAGGAGGCCTGTATAAAAGTATAGAGAGCAGAGAAAGTAGACTTGTAATGAAAAAGTTTAATAGGGTTAAAAGAACCAAAAAACAAAAAGGTGTTTCTCTGGGTAACAGCAGGGGCACCATCCCAACCAGAGCACCTGGAGAGATGAACATACGACAAGTTGTCAGAAGGAGTCCCAATTAAAGGGATAATATCATGATGTGAGAAAGCAATCAGAAGTAATGGAACTAGGTGTCATGTTAGCTCACAGGGGGGTTGTTCAGTTGAACATGTTAGTCTGTCTGCCCGACTCTTGGAGGCTTTAGCTGACTGAGGTTGGTATCAGTGCTGCTGGTGTTTAGGCAGCAGATGGATTTGTAATTAATATACTCAGCTCTATGATATTATTATTATACAGTTAGAGAAGTTTGTATTGAAATGCTTGAGATCCACCTCCAGTGAAAGAACAGGCCTACACAATATATATATTTGGCCTACTAGAAAAAGAATTAGGTTAGACGTGTTAAAGGAGTTCAGAAAATTCTAAAGGCTTTTGTGTGTGAGGTAACTTCAATGCTTGTAGAGACGCATAAGAAAAACCTTGCCTGAATAAAGTGGAAAAGGATGAATGGATAAAACGGAATAGTAGAAGTAGAAATGGCACCGTTATATTGAAGATGTCCTTCAATGCGGGTACTTTGGGCGGTGCACATATGTGTGTGTGTTGGCTCCCAAAGCGAAATTGCTCCTGTTAAAAAGTAAATCACCTACTGGTCATATATAAATGTGTGTGTACATGTGTCAGTCTCTATTTAACAACTGGATTATTTTTGTTTAGTGTTCAGCTGCATTTTAAACTTCAAGGTGGTTGAAAGTTTCGCTTTACTTTGACCTGTTGCTGGGCTCCAGCAGGGGTTAAATTGGACCAAACCTGTTGAGATCTGTCTAATTCAGTATCACAGCGCCACTAACTTACATACAACTCTTGACAGCTAGTTTCTGACAATGTGTCGTGCTGAACAAACAGACGTAGGATGTTGCCTTCTGTTTTTTGACTTCATGAAACACCTGCAGCATCACACAGCAGAAGGATTCAAACTGTCTTCAAACTGAGGCTGTGCGCAATTTGCACAGGTGTCACAGCAGGTGATTAAATTATTTTGGTCTTCTCATGCTCGTCACCAAAAAAACAGCTGAGCTGCTGCACAGATTCACACTGTCTACAGTGAAATCATTGGTCAGGATGAATCCGGCACATCAGAGCTGTCTATACATGTTTATTTCAGCAAATATTGTTTCATGTGGACATATGAGGTGAATTATTACAGAGAGTTTCCAGTTTTGCTGCTGAAATGTAATAATATATATGCAGTAGTGGCATTACTGCAAACATGTACTGATCTAATCCATTAAATAAGGCAACTGTCTGACTAATAATGAAAAAAACACTGCAGAAAAGTTACTGTAGATAGTTTAGTTCAATGCAAACATACTGTAGGTTTGTGTTTATCGATGGATCGATGATAGTAAAATGCAGTGTTGTATTACTGTCCTTTGGTATTTCAAATAGGTCCAGATGAAGCTTTTTTATTCAGATCTAATTCTAAATGACTACAATAAAATTCTACAAGGTATACAGAGATAAAAATAAAATCAAATAAAAAAGAGGATACTTTGGCTTCTCCCTAGTGGAATCTGGCTGTTTAGATTGTTCAATTTAATTGGAGACATCAGCTTCTGAAATTGCACCAATACAGTGGAGGAGAGTGGAGTTCAGTCTGGGGCACAACATCAAAAGGAAACATTCAGCAGCAACATCTTCTGAGGAACAGTCTTTTGTTAATCCGGACAGTCCACATGAACAGAACACAGTGTGTCCAGTTTGAGCTAGAGCTGCTTCATACTGAAGAAATGTCAATCAGCAGTCTGTCTGTTGGAAAAGTGCCCCCCTCCTCCAAATCACAATAAGCAGTTGTATAGTGGTAGTTTATAAGCTAGTGGTAATCCAAGAAACCGGTTCTTTGACTTCGGCAACATCAACAGATGGAGGTTTGTTTAAACAGTGTTGCTGATAGAATTAATTAGCTTGTAGCCAATTAATGAACATTTACACTGAATTTGTTGAAATCCTCGGGTTTACTGTTCAGTGTTTCCAGCTGATTTAATAGCTGTCATCTCTCACACGTTTGGTGTGTCTGTCTCACACTCTCACACTGCAGCAAAAACTCTCATGCAATCAACGAAGCCTTAAACCCTCCTTTATTTACATGTTAAACAGGTGTTCTCTGTACACAAGACATCAGGCCTTTTTCCCATTTCAGCACCAAAACGGTTCCATAACCCACAAAGGACACTGTCCATAAGTCCACTTAATAACAATGATAACATATTTTAGTGTGCAATAAGTTGATGTAGTTACATAAAGTATTATATATTAAATGTGGACAGAGTATTTATCAGTAGCACAGGCAGCAGATTTATCCTGATTATTATCAATTATTTATTTGGGCTTTTTTGTTATAGGACTTTAAGGGTAAGACTTTTCTCCTCACCAGCACCTGCATGTCTTCTCCTGGACTGTTCAGTGGTTAATCACCCAAATGAATGGAGCTTGTTCATACAGAGTCAGGGTGTGACAAGGCCCTTTTCTGTCCAATCGTTTACAACTACAACAAGTCCAGCCCACCCACTTAGCATGCTTTATAACCGAGGCAGCGTTCATTCATTCTGCCCACTCCATGCTCACCACATTGCTGCTACACCAGCCTCTACAGACCCGCAAATCTCCCCCTCCTCCCCAACCTCCTCCTTTTTAAAGGTTCAGTGTCATAACTAGAGGAAGAAAGAATTAAGGGAATGGTTGTTTCTCATATTTTGTGGGACTGTAGAACACAGATGGCTCATAATTGTACGATAAAACTATGTAAACTGGATTTTGTACAATGACGACCATTTAAGTTAGTCTCCTTGTTTCTGTGTTCACACTATAATAAATTAAACGTTGTGAATCTCAGGCTCTGCTGGGGTGTTTAAGATCTCAGGGACTGTCTGTTCATGCTTGCTCCGATTGTTTCCGAGCATCACTTGAGCAGAGTCACCGCCAAATGCAAATGCACGTCCTTCCAAAATAAATGGTTAAATCTGACAAAGTGTCCTGTCTGAACTATTAAAAATGATTATAATGAGCATTAATAACATATACAGCCACCTGCCTAATACTGTGTAGGTCTCCTTTGGGTCCAGTTGGTTGCGGGAGGGGCCCTTCATGTATTCGACTTGTTTTGGTGCATCCCATGGATGTTTGATCAGATTTAGGATCTGGAGAGTTTGAGCTGTTCCTTGAGCTGGTTCTGAGTAGTTTTTGCCGAATGTTTGTGTTTGGTCTTCAACAGTGGGTGATGTGTGTCATCTACATTAGGACCGGGAGTCAAGTGATCTTGGACAATGTCTCCAACCCACTCCACTACATGCTAGTCAGCCACAGGAGCTCATTCAGTCATAGACTCATCCCACCAAGATGCACCACAGAGCCTCACAGGAAAATTATTCCTGCCTGTGGCCATCAAACTATATAACTCCTCACTCAGAGGGTCAGACTCTCTGAGCCAATAGTCAGACTGGACTCATTATGTTTCAATGCAACAGTTAACTAACTTTTCACTTCACTTCTTGAGTTAACACTCAATAACGTGCAGTAACTATGTATCTCTGTGTAATAACACTCTATCTATTACACTGTATACTTATTTTCTTTTTTAGACAATGCATATCTTACAATAATGCTTATACTGTTTCTACTTATGATTATATTTTTAGGTCAGAGTTTTCAACGTATATTTTATATTTTGTACTGTGTATATTTCTAAGACTTTGAATGGGAGCAACTGTAACATAAGCAATTTCCTCTCTGGGATCAATAAAGTATTTCTGATTCTGATTCTGAAGATTTCCCTGCAGAACATTACTTTGGTTTTAATAAGATAATTCATGTTATTCAAAGAAGACTTGTGCAACATCTAAATTCTTACATAAGGAAGAATCTGTACAATATCACCCATATTTATGTATATTTCTTTTCATCTTTTCTTGTATTCTTCTACTGATGTCCCCACATTTCTGCACCATCTCCTTTGCTGCTGCAACACTGCACATTTTCCTGCTATGGGAATAATAAAGACTGATCTTATATTACCTTATTTTATCTTCACCATATCATTGTATATGGTAATAGTTATTAATAATTATCTGCTCCACCCTACCTGCCACCTTCCCTAAAATCTTACTCCTACTGGGTGCTGAAAGCTGTAATTCATCCATCCATCCAACCATTATCTATACACTGCTTAATCCTCTGTAGGGTCATGGGGGGGCTGGAGTCTATCCCAGCCGACTCGGACAACCAAGCACTCGCATTCACACCTACGGACAATTTAGAATAATCAATTAACCTCAGCATGTTTTTGGACTGTGGGAGGAAGCTGGAGAACCCACCTTCAACAGAACCAGGCTCAGGGAAGGCGGCCATCTGCCTCGACTGGTTGAGGTGGGAGTGGGGATGAGGGGGGAGGGGATAGCAGGAGAGGTTGGGATGGCAGGACAGCAGGTGGTGAGGCCAGCGGCTGCAGATCAGACGTGTAGCTCCAGATCCAGAGACATCTGCAGAGAGAACAAGCACAGGACACAGAACCTTGGGGGAAACACAGAGGTAGTGATATGTAATGGTGATATATAACAGCATAGAGAGAGGACGGGAGAGGAGCCCAGTGCATCATATGAATCCCCCAGGAGTCTAATTCCTAGTTGGAAAATGAAAAAACAAAAAAATCAGTGTTTATTGATATTCACAGCGAGAGTACATATAAACTTATGTCAAGATAAGCAATGCAGCAAATATAATATAACCAGAGCAGTCAGTCAATGTTGATTTTCACCTCCTTGAATCTGATGGATTTTCCGAACTGTCATTTTTGGTGCAAGTAAGAGGCTTGTTTAAAAGTAGAGGAATTACAGCACAATAAATAAAAACTATAATACCAGACTAACTCGTCTCAAATGTTACATGATTCAGATGTTACTACAGAAATACACAAGTCTGACCAGTAAATTTAAGATTTGTTTAATCAAATATGTTTGATATTTGACATGAGAAAAAGGATGTTAGAACAAGAACAAACCGACGAGTTTGACATGAGTAAACCGCCCCTTTAACATCAACCTAGGCGTTAATATTGTAAACAGTAGCATCCAGGACGGGCACGGTGGATGAGTCAGTTCATTTTCCAAGCTATCAGTCAACTTCATCTCCTTTTTTTTCTTAGGTGCTCTCTGTTGTGTTCAGTGCACTCATTGAATGTTTCCTTTTTCTGCTGATTTGAATTTGCCAGCTAAAAGCAGATTTCATTCAGTTGTAACAAGTAGATGGAAAAAGCAGTGGGCCACAATTCACACACAGGATCTTCTGCTGCAAGGCCACTCATTCAGCCACCATGCTGCCCCTAATACAACAGACCAGTTGAGGTTTTAAAGTTGTTGTTTTTTTGAATTAGCAAAGACCTTCAGGAAAGCAGCTGGTTAAATTAAAAATAAATGTGGAGAAAAACTGTTTTTTTGCTCAAAAAGGCAAAGAAAGATGTACCTTGAGGAGCCAGTGATGTGCACAATGTAAATGAAATGCTCTGGAGACAAAGCAAACAAAGCACCTACACCTTCACATAAAGGTTTACCACGGTCAGAATTTTCCACAGCAACTGCAATAAGTGGTTTAGAGTCCCAAAAGACTCTTCTGTGTTGATTGTTAATCTTAATCTGTTGGTTTTGACCATTCTTTTTGGACTGACGGTTTAAAACTTGTGGGAGAATGACATGCAGTAGATGGTCTTGTAATGTGTCCCCTCACCAGTCGGCCAACGGGTGGCACTGACCGAGTTGAAAGATAAAAAACTGCCCACTAAAGCAGTTCGCTGGTGCAACAACGCTTGATCTATGAAGAAGAGAAGGAAAAAAACAAACAAGCTGAGAGACCTTTTTAAAGTAAATTATTGATTGTATTCTTGTATCTGATTTTGGCTGCAGTGTAAATCCAGACATAGTGATCACCATCAGTCGGCCCAGCGACTAGATGACGATGGTTTCTGATGTTGGCATTCTGAGATTTCTGGTGTTCTATAGGTGGAACAAAACAGCACTAATGCTGTGAACCCCAACAATGTCTAAGTGTTTGTTTGTTTGTTCTTCACATTCCTGTGACCACTTCCTCACATTTTCACTCACTGTGGCCTCATTTTTCACTGTAGAATAAAGTCCTGCACCTAGATGGAAACCATGACTAGAAGTAGAGAGAAGTCAGAACTCAAATATATCATCTGCAGTAAACAGTTATAATGCCCTAAATTACTGGAAAAGAACAACAATGTAAGATTAGTTTATTTGATTACTTATTTAACATTAAAAAATGAATGTTAAACTTATTTTTTTCAAGTGCCCACAAATGTTACCAATACTGGTGAAAAAAGAGCTCTATACATTCAGCAGACAGACTGCTTCACTAGGCCTATTTATATTTTTACAAACTAGACATTTTTCACACTACTCTGCACATCAGCTCTAAAAATGACATTTCACAGTGTATCTTCTGTTGAAATTGCGTGTTGGTTTTTTGGGATAGAAGACAAACAACTTCTTTCTTTTTAGTCCCCTTCCCTCCCTCCCATCTTATTATTTCCATTATTTTTATTTTATTTTTAATTTTTAGTTGTCCCCAGACCCTGCTGAGGCGGCCAACTAAACGGTTTGCCCACTGCTACCCTCTCGCCATTACTGAGGCATCCCCCAGACCTGATGGGAGGGGATCTGTTTGTGTTTGGTGCTGGAGTTTTTTCTGAGGGATTTCTTTAAGTCAAAGTTTTGTTATGATTGTAGTTATTTCTTATGTATTAGTAAAACATGGAGCACTCAGAGGATGGAGGCAACGGAAGGGACTGGGTGATAGATAATGAGAGGAAAATCAAAAGAAGGGTGGTTGGTTGATGGAACATATTAATTGTGTTTCAGTGTAGTGCATATTATTTGGGTATATGTTAATAACAGTAATGTAAACAGTGCAGGTCTTATTAAAGTAAAAATAATGTCATTCATCCATTTTTTCCCCCTCTTTTCCTTCCTCCCCCCTTTTCCCTCCCCCTTCCCCTCCCTTTTTTTTTTCCTTTTTCCCTTTCCCTCTCCTTTAGCTTTGACTTTCAAGTGTATTATTACTATTATTTTGTCTTCTTAAGCCCTCTAAATAAACAAATAAATTGTAATACTGATAGTACAAAATAAATAGGTAGATGTTAAATGTGAAAAAGAAAGGAATATATGGCATGTATTAGTAATAGAAGAGATAATATCAATATTTGGAGCAATTATATTGTGAGTAGTAGTAATTATTAATTATTAATATTTTTAGTAGGAGAGAAAAGAGAAAAAAAAACATATGTATGTATATATATAACAAAAATAAAACAGGATTATCTTAGTGTTGAAGATAAAATACGTCTGCTAAGGAGAAACACAACATAAAAGTATGGGATTTAACGGTAAGAGGAAGATAATTTTACAAATAAGTTGGGATAGTTATATAGAGAAAAAACATGACAAAAAAGAGGAATGTGTCTGTGTTTGTGTGTGTGCCAGTATGTAGTTCTGTTTTTGTGTTTATATGTTTGTGTGTGAATGTGTGTTTTTCTTGTGTACGCGTGTAAGTGTGCGTTGGTGAATGTGTGTGTGTTTGAGTGTGTGTGTGTTTGTGGTAGTGAGTGTTAGGGGTTTGAATTATGTTGTTCGAGGAGTAGTGAGGTGAGGATTGGCTCCCAAGTTGTCAGAAATTGGTGTGTTTTATTGTTGATAGAGGCTGTAAGTTTTTCCATGATGATGTGTTCGACAAAGAGGTCTATCCATACTGAGGTGTTTAGTTTTTTTCTGCCTTTCCAGTTGAGGAGTATTGCTTTCTTGGCGACAGTGAGCCCAATGAGTATTGTGTATTTTTCGTTGCGGGGAAGTGTGATTGAAGATGTGTTCCCTAGGATGCATAGTGAGGGGGAGAGTGGAACCCGGCAGCTCAGTGTTGACGAGAGTTTGTTTGTGATTTAGTGAATTTTGTGATGTTTTTTCTTTAGTGTGATATGGGTTCTGTGGTTGATCTTATACTGTATTAGTTGGAGATTTGGCTTATTTGTCATTGAGAAGGTGTTGCTACAGATTATATTCCAGGTGTCATGGTCTATTGTTGTTGTTTGTTGAAGTCATTTTCCCATTTTGCTGTGGGGAGAGTTATTGTATGGTCAATGTTTATGACTTTGTATAATTTTGATAGAGTTTTTGTGGGTGTTGGAAGTTTTAATATTGGTTCTGCTTTCTAGTGGGGAATTTATGATGAAGTCTTGTTTGAGGTTAAATTGATGTGTTATGATAGATTGGATTTGGAGGTACTGAAAGTGAGATTTATTGTTTATATTGTAGTTTTGAGTGTTTTCTTTGAAAGGAATGAAGGTTATGTTTTGAATAATGTGTTGAAGCTGGGTGATGCCTTTGTCCTTCCAGGTGGTGAAATTCAGTGTTTTTTTGTTTTGAAGAAAGTCTGGGTTGTTCCATATTGAGGTGTACTTACATGGAGTGGGTGTAGTGTTCATTATCTTGTGGGCTTTCCACCATGCTGTTAGGGCTGTAGCAATGAGAGGGTTTTTGAAACACACCTGATTCAAATGATCAGGATCGTTATCAGGCTTCTGCAGAGCTTGATGATGAGCTGATCATTTGAATCAGGTGTGTTGGAAGAGGGAAACATCTAAAACATGCAGGATAGTGGCCCTGGAGGACCGAAGTTGCCCATCCCTGATGTACATGGACCTTCACCAGTTGGAACGACCCTCCCAGAGAAGACAAAATTCTGATGCTGATAACAATATTTATCTAGCTTGGTGTCATATGATTGGATGAAAAAACAAAGTTTACTTTTAACAGTGAAATGTGTATGGTCAAAAAGGGTGGGATGAACTTCTGTTAGGCTTCCGCTCTATCCTTGTTGGCGTCCGACCTCGTCCATCACTCCTGACGCTCAGCTTCGTCCAATCTCCTCCGCCCACATCCTGCAAAGGTAAGAATCTCCCATCATGCTCATCCCCCCCTGACTGTCCCTGCTTCTGTCCAGCTCCAGGGAAGGTTCAGTGATAACACAGGCGCCCAGAGGCCTAGAGAAAGGAGTTTGTTACGGCTATCTCAGTGTGACCTTGGAGGCAGTAAAAGAACACTTCATGATTATCATGTCCTCCATGTCAACACAAAAGCACTCGATCAATGGACTGGTCAACTTCCTTTAAAACATAATCATTAGTGCAGTATTAGTTGATTTCAAGTTCAAACGTTAGTAAATCTTAGTTAATATAATTATATGAATATATGTGGCTATTGTTTATATTTCTTTTAATCACTTCTAAGGCTAAGGGATATATTACTCAATCACTCTTTTAATCATTAATGAAAGAGTGAAATACTAAAACTAAGGAATATATATCTTGATTAAGTCACACTTCTAACTGTAAATGGGTAAAATGAAATTCCAACCTAACACTTCCAACAACTTGCTCCACAGACCAAACTTTATAAAGTCAAATTGCTGCCCTGAGCCTGTCTGTCCCAGTCTGCACTTGCAAGATAATATCTGGTGCGCACAAGATAAATAACTTGTTCCCACAAGATAATTACCAGGAAGCCTGGGTGAATCCAGTGTGAGAATGAGTGGTTGGTGGTGGTCAGAGGGGCCGATGGCGCAGATTGGCAGCCTCGCTTCTGTCAGTCTACCCCAGGGCAGCTGTGGCTACATACGTAGCTTGCCACCATCAAGTATGGAGTGAATGAATAATGCAATGTAAAGCATCTTTGAAGTGTCTAGAAAAGCGCTATATAAAACCAATGCATTATTATTATTACCTCCGCCAAGGGTGTAGGTTTGATTTTGACATTGGTGTGGACATAGAGTGATGACCCCCCACCCCCCCGACGGTTGTAGTCCAGTTTCACTGGGGGGGCCAGGCTAGGGCCAAGGGTGTTGTCAGAGGGATACATTCCACCCTGACAAAGACTGAGAAGTGTTCAAGCATTAAAAAAAAATTGTGGTCTAAATAATAAGTAAGTAATAAGTAATTGAGTTTTAAGTATATAGGCCAGGAATCGAACCCTGGACTCCAACATGGAAGGCAAAAGTTCCACCACTAAACCACCAATACTGACAATCAGCATTGGCGATAGGTAGGTATTTAATGAGCTGTGTGAGCCTTCACAAAGTGCACAGAGGAGAAGAGCGAACAGATGAAATTTATTATCTCATTTGTGCCTTTTCCAGCAGATTTTTCAGCTACTTTAGAAAATCTATATTCAGTTTGTGGGTAATCTATTCTTTTCTTTCTCAACTTCTAAAAGTTTGACTTAAGGGGGCAGGACGTTTGTTTACGGGGGCATTGCCCCCTCTCGCCCCAGCGTAGAGCTGATAACAATGCTTTTCATTGGTTGTCGCGTTATCTTAGCCCGCCCCTTTCCTTTCTTTGATTGACAGGTCAGTGACAGGCTCGACTCTGTAGCAGACTTGCTTGATTCATAGCAGCGGCGCACC
>OMNN01102365.1:8105-22756 GCA_900302755.1 Chromis chromis
CAATTTGTTCTAAATAGAATTTATTAAAAAAAACAAAAAATTCTTCACTCCTGTGCACAACCAAGAAGCCATTTAGGACTCTTCCGACCAACAATCACATGAGAAAAATTCAGGAACTTTTCAGCTATACTTAACTGAAATGCATGCTGTGTTCATACAGAGTATGTAAGCAGTAAAATAACTACAGCAAGTAGAACACAATTTATATTCTTTTTACTGGTTGTAAAAGTCTGATCTGCAAAAATATTTTTCTTTCATGACAGTGATTTTTCTGTTTCACAGTCTCACAGCAGGACATGTGACATTTTGGACATGTACTGAGGAGGGATAGTGACTATATCAGTAGAAGGATGTTGAGGTTGGAATTGCCACTCAGGAGGCCTAGAGGAAGACCAAAGAGGAGATTTATGGATGTAGTGAAAGAGGACATGAAGCTAGCTGGTGTGAGAGAAGAGGATGCAGAGGATAGTGTTAGATGGAAGCTGATGATTCGCTGTGGCGACCCCTGAGGGGAACAGCCGAAAGGAGAGAAGACAGTCTCACAGCAGGATATCTGCAGCAGTAACATTACTGTACATATGCATGTTTCCCATAACTACATATAAAACTTCTCTAATCATCAAACTAACTAAATATGAAAAGAGATAGCAGAATAGCAATGGAAAAACATTTTATCATTTTTTAGGAAGTTGCTGTAGATAAATAAGTAAGCATTAGGCTATAGCCAGATTTGTTTTTGTCAACAAACTCACCAGATCTAATTATTAATAGTTATTTATTTTTGGTGTATTGTGTTATAGGACTTTGTGGATGAACTCCCATAAGCAGCATCTGCATCTCTTCTCCTGGACTATTTAAAAAGTCCAATGCCCAAATTACCCTAAGAGCTTCAGTAAAATGCAACTGGACATCTCTGTCTGGTTCTTTAAGGTGTTTCCGCTCTCATCCAAGAGGCTTCTTCAGTTCTCAGAGCTGAGGTTGGTTTTTACGGAAGCTCTTAGGATTACCATGACCTGGATGACTGAGAATCGACACAAATGTGACCCAAATGACCAATAAAAGGTATAAAAACAAGTATTTCAGACGCACACCTTTACATATGAATAAAGCTCTGTAAATCATCATAAATAGGCATACTTCCAGCACACACTTTGAGAACCAGTGATCCAACTGTCCTGTACTCACTGTCACATTTAAGTGGAACAAGCATAGAAATAAAGTGGGATGACAGCATCTCATATTTTATATTACTCCGAAAGTACTTGAAAATGGAGAAGTTATCAGGATAAAATCTACAGACTGCTGCCAGTGTGACAGGATCCTAAAAACGCTTGTGGTTTGGACCCTCAACGAGAAATTATAACACTTGACTGCATAAAACTAACCTCAAATCTGTCTACGCTAATGTTTCCTGTAGGCTAACGTAGCTTTAGCTATCTGAGATCACAGTTTGGTGGAAGCTGAAAGCTGTTCAGCAACAAATCGCACTACAGACTGATACACAATATCGTAAAATGTTGATAAACAGTTTGCTCTGATAGTACACAGGGTAAATATCGCTATATGCTAACTCTAATATTAGCAAAGCAAGCTAGCTTTGTGCAGCTAAAGTAGCTAACCCCAGATATACTTAAAAAATCTTGGGGTGTTTACTTTAAACTTGCAGCGGCTACACTTATGTGTGGGATACTATCTTCACTTACTTGTAAAAGACGCTAGGCGGTCCATATGAGGATGTTTCAACAAAACTAATAGCAGAATCGATGTTTGGTATCAATCTATTTTTCAAAGTTCGCAAGTAAGCCTGGATATGAAGGCACAGCTAGTAGAGCTCAGATCGATCGATAGCTCCCTCTTGGGCTCCAGACCTTTAAACTGTCCAGTATTTTCAACTATTTTCACCAAATTCGAGTAATATTATATCTGTAGCCATTGGCTGATAAACTTGTATTTATGTTTTTGTTGTACATGTAGGAGAGACAGTGAATAATACAAAGTAATAGTGTTTCACAAACTGCATTTTTACTGTGTGCATTCAGTGCTTTTCCTATTTCTCTTTAGTCGGGAGAAAGCAATTTATTGATATAGCCTCAATTTCAATGTGAGGTTCCTTTATCAAAAACATCATGGAATAAAAGTAGGAAATATATATAGGTAAGAATTAGTGCTTCTTTCTCAAATGCTTCTGTTCTGTATCTCTATAAGAACAAAAATATAATGCAAAAATAAGTAATTTAATTCCATTCTTCACTTATTTCTATGAGTTTTATTATTTCCATATTGCTTAAGAGGAAAAAAAAAAGTGACTGCAGTCATTCTCCATCTTACCACAGGGTGTTGATATTGCACTGTTTCCTTCATCGTAACAATGACCGCCTTGCAAGTCTTTGTCTTCCTCTCAGCCTCACTTGAGCTTTGTATACACAGAATGTGTAAGACTGAATAATGGAAAGACAGATGATGGATGTGGGACTTCACTACATTACACCCCCATACTGTCTTTTTGCCCCCCATAAAATTCTTCCATGAAGTGCTGCTTGCCCTGAAAATGACTTTAAAACAGTTAATTCTGATGCAATAAATATCTGCAACTCCTGATATTTTCCAGTATCCATGTCCAGCTTTGGCCCCCGAATCAAACACCAACTCCAGAAGTTCAAGGACGCCCCTGTGGCTACACGTTAGGGGACCTGGCAAAAGCAGTATCTGAAAACCTTGATGCATAAAACTGCAACTGTGCGTGCGTCAAACCCACTAAAAGTAAGTGGGAAAGAAATGTTTTTGTGATTTGAATGAAATGACCCTCTGATTCAGTGCAGATGTGACAGCAGCAGCTGGCTGGAAGCAGCACTGGCAGCAGTGTAATGGTGTTAAACCAGGCCTATCACTTTACCTTAGTTGCCACTTAGACCATTTACAGAGGAATTTAATCCCTTTGACATTTGGATTTCATTCCACTTGATGCCAAAAATGGGAGAGTATGCTTTATTTTATCCGTTAAATCTACACACCCTTCACATAATACATTTAGTGAGCGCTATAAGCCTATAAAGGGGCTATAGTACGGCTACCAAAGTGCAGTTTGGGTTAAATCTGAGTGTTCTCCTTTCTTCTCGTTACCCTGAGCTATTTCTGTGAGGACGATCCACAGTGACAAGTGCGTTCAGTTGCAGCGTCCCGTCTCCTGACCCTGTGGGGCTGCATCAGACCTCTGGGGAGAGACTCAGTCAGCCGGAGAGCCCTGAGCAACACAGATCCATGAGTAATGACGAAGTGGCCGCCCGACAGACTGTGCATAATAAAGGGACAGTTGCGCTTTCCCTCTCAGTGGAATTTCCAGCTTACTGGCAGGACGGAGTTTATTTATCAATCCTGTGAGAGCGTTATGATTTATTTATCTTTAAAAGAGGAACTTCTCATTTCTGTGCGACAGTATAAGTGGTGTGTGGATGGAGCCAAGTCTCACCCTGTATACTCTCATTACAACTGCATTCAAACACTGAACCTTTTGTTCCTGCAGGATGTGCAATATATGTTCAAAAGCATGCAGACACACGAACATAACATCAGCTTGAGATTGCTGCTGAGCATCTTCATCTAAAAGCATTACTATGCTGCCATAACATCCTCCACTCTTATGGGATGTCTTTCCACACAGTCCTGCAACTAACAAGTCATTAAGTTATTATTGATATTTTTCCTATAACATGTTAGAGTATAGTAAAAAAAAAAAAAAAAAAAAAAAAAAAAAAGAGTAGCATTCCTAAAACATCAACTTACATCTTCTGGTTTCTTGTCTTGTCTGAACAAAACCAAAACTACTCAGCTTACAGTAATACAAGACAGAGAAATGCAGCAAATGTCAAAATTAAAGAAGCTAGAACCAGGAAAATCTTGGTGTTTGTACATGATGAATGACTCAAATGATTAACTTATCATCAGAATAGTTGCAGATTACATTGTTTCAGCTCTATACGACCATGAGTAATGTAAGACACTGATACTGGGTGACAAGACCTGACTGTTCCAGTTTATCCTGGACTGCTGGATAAGGCTGAGGTCTTTGTGCAGGTCAGTCAAGATCTTCCACTTTAAACTGGGAGAATAATTATTTTATGACCTGGCTAAGTACATGGGGATGTTGCCATGCTGAAACAATAAAGATCCTGCACCAAACTCTTGAAACAAAGTTGAAAAAATGCTGTTTTATCTAAAATGTTACTGTATTCTGTAGCATTAAAATCATTGAACTGGATCTAGGATACAGTGCTTGTTGTTTCACTGATGTTTCCACAGATTTGAAAAACTTTCTCTGCCAAAGGTAGAAATGGCAAAAAATATTCTAAGACTGGTCAAGATCTTCCACACCATAGTCAGACAATAATTAAGATAAAATAACTCTTTTATTGAAAAAATGAAATATTACTATATTCTGTAGCATTAAGACTTCCTTGAACTGGATCTAAAATACAATGCTGTGTTTTTTTAATGCATTTTTTTTTTTCCACTGATGACAATAAATTGACCTCCGACTCTAAAAATATCAAAAAATAATCTGAAAACAGTTGCTTCCGAAACCCAGTTAACATGGTCAAGACCTTCCACACCATGCTCAGACAATAATAAAAATGAAGTAAAAATTTTTTTTATGGACCTAATAAAGTACAGGGGGATGTCGTCACCACCAAACTCTTGAAACAAAGTTGAAAAAATACAGTTAAAATACCACTATACTCTGTACCACTAAGACAGAATCTAAAATACAGTGCTGTCTTTTTTATTGCATTTTTACTGATGTTCCCACAGATGACAATAAATTGACCTCTGACTCTAAAAAATATCCCAAAATAAGTTGCTTCTGCAGCCTGGTTTGCATGAGGACAGCGCTGTAGCCTCCATATGAATTTAATTAAGCAAAATTCTCACTGCAAGCCAATTTGAAATGCCAGGGTCAGCATATGTGGGAGCATACTGTATAAAATCACATCTTGGCAGTGAATACAGGCTGAATCCATTATCCACATGGAGACTAACAAAGAAAATAATGTCGGCCTCGCAGAGTGACATGTGCGCTCCCCTACGACGGCCCCTGCTGCAGCATCACTGCCTGTGGGCGACAACCTGCTGTCTCTCCAGCCACATGCCACCCCCGCCTGCCCACAGTCACTTCACACCCAGAGAAAAAAGAACCTGAAAGACCAGGCAAACCCCTCAGCCTGCAGGCCTCACGCTGCTCCTGTGGATCAAAGACTGAGAGCTTTGGGGTTTCTCTGTTATAGACGTGTGCCAGATTATACAGCAGCGGCCAAACAAATGCACACATTCCCCCCCAGCAGCCCATTACATCTTTAAAAACTCCCCCAGTCTCTGCCCACTCCTTTTCCTCCTCTTACCAAAGCACTTCCCAGCTGCTGTGATTTGAATATGAGGGCCCCGCTGAAGAAAAGAGGGCATCTGGCACACGCCTCAGAGGCCAAGAAAAAACTGCTAAACTGCTCCTGTCGTGGAAACAAGATTAAGCCTCTTTAAGGCAAAGAGGTAAAATGGACATAAGCCCTTGAATAAGTTTGGACAAAAGACAACATGAAGAGACACCTGGATAATGGCAATATCCAGCACAGAAAATAATATTTATTCAGTTTGAAATTAAGGACGTGTCAGCAGTAATTGTGTAATCGCTCTCTGAAGGAGGCTTTCAATTCAGATTTATTAAACTACCTGCCACCATCTGGCCACTGAGGATCATTAACATACAGTTGCTCACAATATTAACAGAAAAAATCCCAGTCTTTCTATTTTCCTGATTCTAAACTGAATTAATTCATCACAAATTGAAAGCAACATGTTTGTACAGTATCTAGCGGGGACAACGTTATTCTAGGCCTGTTGATTACGACTGGTAGCATTTTGAAATACCTGCATATGTACAGTAAATGTGATAGTAATTCCTGTTTTCTCTGTCTGTATTCATACTAAGAATCCAGATCAATTGTATGTTGACCCTTAGAGCTCAAAGCAATGCAGCTTAAACAGATAGAACACAAGCAAATATGTGCAACATGTGCAGCAATTAGAAAAAAAAATGCAACAAGTTGAGGAATAGCTACAACAGAAGAAAAAGTAACAAGAGATTAACATGGTTGAATACAGTAATGAGCTAAAGTATTGTATTTAATCTTTCTGATGACACGATTGAAGCAATAATCCAGATGTGTGACGTTAAACTTACAGTGTTTCTGTATTTTTTGTATTTGAAACATTTTTTCTAAATGTCCTCTTTGCGCTTTGAGCTCTCCAGGCCACCGTACTTTTGCTCTACAAAATTCCATTTTATTACCACGTTTTCAACATTTATAGATAACCACTGGATTTCCTGCTGTTAATCATAAACCAAACCAACCGACTTTGCTGTGTTTATGACCCTGCAGAGAGAAGTTTACATAGGAGCGAATCTAAACTGACTTTTGGTGGCAGGAAATCCTCATGTGGCGCAAAGTGACTCAGGGCAGAAGTATGTGTTAAACAAAAAGCTTGTATGTTGATGAAACTCTAGATAAGGTTTTCTCATCGTAGGAGCAGCTGTTAAACCTCATGTCCTTGTTGTTCAGACTCATCCAGCCTTTGTGGAGAGTTCTGAGTGGCTTTTGATGCGCAGCTCTTGACCCTGCTGGTTTATATGTAGGTGGTAAAGAAATAGAGATGATTATGCATTCAGAGTCGTGTAAATGTCAGTAATGATCCAGACTGACCCGACTTCCTTCAGCTGGATGTAAATGAATTAATGAAAACAGATGACTCCCCCATAGATGTGTCATCACTTTATATTTGCTGAGCGAGAGGTTCCCCTTACATTTGTTCCTCCTCCCTGTGAGTTCGGTGGACGTCCTCTCCCCACGGCCAAGGTAACACCGAGGAATCAGCGCAGTGAGAGTTCAGGGAGGTCAACAAGTGGGTGTGGAATGTAAGTGTTTCCCACGCGAAGCACCTCGACACACAAGCTCTGTGAAAACACGTGCTTGGCCTCAGCATGGCAAACTGGAATTCAGTGGGGTCCAAAAGGGCCACAGTGTCTGAGGAACCGGGTTAATTTAATAACTCTGGGGAGCAAATCAACAATGGAGGACAAAGTACTGCAGTCATTTAAGTTAACCCCAAAACCCGCCGTCTGGTTTGAAAGACATCTTGTCTTTAAAAAGAAATCTGTAAAATGACTCCATTTATTAGAGCCAGAAACTGTAAAAACAGGATGAACTGTTGGATTTTCAACATTCCTTGAACTAATCATGTGTGCCATGCTGATAGAAAACAATATAAAAGCATTTTCTCTAACCAGATTCTGTAAAAAACAAAAAAATCAGTGCTCCAAGGCACAACAAGGTAGCCATTAGCAACTCACCTGCGACCAACAGTCACATGAGCAAAATTCAGGAAATGTTGAACTGAACTGCAGGCAGAGTTTACACAGAGCAGGTAGGATAGGAGTATGGAAACAAAATGAAAACCTAATTAGTTAAATATCTATCATATGTAGAGCCACAGTGTTTTTTTCCAGTATTGTTAACACCTGTGGGCACTTAGAAAAATGTTGTACATGTTGATTCATGTTTTTTTCTTCTATTTTTGTAAAATGAATAATCAAAAAAATTCAACGTACGATTTTTTATGATTTATCACTTTAAAAAAAAAAATTCTGCACAAAAGACATTTTTGAGTGCTTTTTACTTCTAACCATGGTTGTGCTGTTTCCACAGAGGTGCAGGACTTTATATTGCAGTGAAAAATGAGCCCACAGTGAATAAAAACGCTCAGAAACTGGTTTGGGTTCAGAGGGTTAACTGAGTAACAGTGCAAATACATAAATGTAAAAATACTCTGTAGCAAGTAAAAGTTTTGCATTCAAAATCCCTCTGAGAAGTGTTTTTAAATGCGAAGCATAAAGTACATTAAATGAAAACATTCAAGTAAAACACCAGTAACTCAAAACTATACTGAATTACAGTACTTGGGTTACTTTCTACCACTGCAGGGGAATTCATGAGAAGGTTACAGTGGGAGTGGGAAAATTCTGGGCGAGCTCAGAGGAGATTTGTGCTGCTGAAATGCGGAAATGTGGCCACACACACACACACACACATGGGCGAAGCTCCCCACTGAGGCCGAGCCGTGGATGGAGAAAGAGCTCGCCGTGTGAACCACCATGTTTCCTCTTGTACCTCTTACGGCAGAGCGGATCTACCACAACACTGTCAGAACGCATCAGCTGCTGGAGCTTGATGGCTTCCACACTCGGGCTCTCCCAGCGCGGCCCTGGAGAGACACCACAGGCCTGTTGCTTTAGTCCTGCCTGGGTCTCAGCTCACCGGAGAGGACTCCCAAACACAATATCCCCCCCTCGGCTTAATCTGGGGGGAAGAATGATGACGTGCATTGCGCATTATCTATGGTGGCGTTTGGGAGAATGGACAGAAATAACAGCAAGGGGTCACGCGGGACAATGTAAAAAGTTTTTATAAAAGGCTGATCTGTTGTAGCTGGAGCATAAATGGGCCTTGAGCCCTCAAGCTACAGCTCTGTGAGAAGGAGAATATCCTCAGAGCGTGACCGTGATCTCATTGGATAGAGAGCCGCACAATAATCTATAATGTCCTCTTTCTACTCTGTGGCTAAAAATGTGTCATGTCATCACTGCAGTCTCCTTTCACAGTTGTATGCCGACTGTCAACGGAGTGAAAGTATCCTTGGTTGTCACCTGCTCTTTAGGAGTACACTGTTTGTGGCAACCTTGCTGCAAGATTTTTTTTTTTTTTTTACAGATTCTATTGCAGCTAAAGAGGAGCAGGATGAGTTGTTAAAGAACGTAAAAGATGGATGTAGCAACGCTGACGTAACCAATTGGTTTGTGGACTTTCATCCTTGAAGCCTTCTGTTTGGCATTTGGCCGTCACCATCTTACTCTTTAAATCTGTTCATAACAAATAAAACATACTCTGCTTTATTATCTATTTTAATGTAAATGGGACAATAATTTCCAAAATGAACATCACAGTGTATTTAAGGAGACTTGGAACTAGCGATGGAGACCATAAACTCAATCAAAAAATATTCAGTGAGGTAACAAATACATTGAAAAGCAGTACAATTTTGTCATAGACTTCCATACAACTAGATTTCTTTTTTGTAACCAGATGAGTCGCCCCCTGCTGGCTGGTGGAAACAATGCATGTTTAATGAACTTCTGCAATGGCTTCACTTTTCAGACCCTGAGATTATGTCCATCTTTCATGTAAAGTCTATGGTGGAGACCAAAATCAGAGCTAGAAAAGAGTGAATAGCGGACATACATTTGCCAGGTGGACTCCAAATGATTACTAATGTTGTTTTATGGCCGCTGAGTGCCAAAACAAGTGGGTAAAGCTCACAGACAAATTTGCCAAATCAAATTACAAATGTCACAGGAGTCTTCATAATTCTGTTTCTGCTGCCAAGTGGCCAGAAATTATTAACTGTTGGTTTAAATAATTACATGATATGAATTATAATAGATCCAAGAAGTTAAACAATGAAGTGATAACGTCCTCTTTCTACTCGGTGGCTAAAAATGTGTCACGTCATCACTGCAGTCTCTTCTCGCAGCGGCATGCCGTCTGTCAACAGAGTGAAAGTATTCCTGGTTGTCACCTGCTCTTCAGGAGTGAATGTGTGTCGAGGAGCAGTGAATGGCCGTCAGGGTCAGAGCAGGAATGCAGTGGCAGCAGCATGAGAGAGGCCAAGATAAAGACACATGAATGTTGCTTAGCCGACACCAGCTTCAGGGTTACGACCTGTCTGCTTCGCCACTTTCTATTACACAGCAGAAACGTATATCTCCAACCTCAGCCTGGGTGGGTTTTCTGTGGGAGCCAAGTGTTGCAGGGGGATTCACCAGCTGCGTGGGGGAATTTCAAGGTTTTTTCCCTCGGTTGAAAGTTCACGAGAACACAAAGTGTGCTATCGCGGTAAGGGATGAACAGTAGAGTGACTCAAATGACCCAATTTTCAGACATTAAGGGCTCAGCTGGGAGCAAATGGAGTAAATGTAAATCCTGGTGGGACAGTCAAAGTACTGAAAAGTAGTAGGAGTCTTCTGGAAATCAGCTCAACAGTAAATGTGAATTATCGAAAAGAGCAAACTGAATTTGCATGTGTTTTCAGGGCTGCAACCAATTCTTTTTAAACCTTCAACACCCACTTTCCACTTATTTCCACTTATTAAGGTTGGAAAATAGATTTTATTCCAGGCTGTCTGGTAACTTGTTGCAGCTCCTCCCTGAAGCTTTATGATGTTACACAGAATAAATATCCAAAACCAAGATGTCTTGTTTTTTATGACCAAACTGTTCCATCAAATAGAAAATATTCCAGCTGCATCATTTCATCCACGTTTCCACAACATGCACTACAAAATGTTTGATATCTTTGGGCTCTCCAGAAGACTTAGTGTACTGTACTTAAAGTGCATATAATCTATATTTTTATGATGATAATGTATCAAATGACAATAAAAATGAATCTCGAGAGAGGTATTACACAAATCTGCGGCTTTTCCTCAGCTTTTCAAAGGTTTAAAGGGAGTTTTTGCTCATTGTTTAGCTGTTGGGCTGGATGCTTTATTATTGTGGTTCACTCTGGTTTTGGCCTCAGCAGGCAGCTGTTTTCATTGAAAAGCTCTAAAAACCCACAACTAGCTGGTGAACACAGAGAAGCATGTAGAACACTGTGGAAAATTTTTTATAGTTAAATTATTATATATTTTTTAGCAGTTTTTAACAGTCATATTTTTTGGAACAATTTACTGTTATTTTATAGATTTTTCCTCTTTTGTTAAATTAGAAGATAATGACAGAAAAACGTGTGGCCAAAACTGTAAAATTAGTATTTTTATAATTTGTCCTTTTACAATGTTTGTAAAATCACACAATTATATAACTATTTAAATTAGCAAAAAAACAATACTTTACAGATATTTACTGTTATTTTAAAGAAAAATATACATTAAGGATTTTAAAAAATGGTAAATATTTTTTTTAATGTTATTTTACAGACGTTCTCTGTTTTGTTAAATTACAGATAATATCCAGTAAGATCACAGAGAAAAAGTGTTCATTTATATGTTGACTGTAAAAAAAAAGCCAAGAACTGTAAATAATGTCCACATCAAAAATCCATATTTTTACAAAAAGGTATTTGTTCTTTTACTATATGTTCTTAACACGTATTTACACAGTTTTATTGTATTTAAATCAGCTCAAAAAAATCTTTTGTTTATATTTTCGTATATTTTTGTTCATATATTTTCACCAGTTTTGCAGTTTTTAAATTTAGTTTTTTGTTTAATTTTAGTTTCTTTAATTTAGATTTTTTTTTTCTTTAAAAAAAAATGAGAACACACCCTGCTTTATTGTCTAGTTTCCTCTAAATGGGACCATGACTTACAAAATGGACATCGTGCTGTTTTGAAGGAGACATGAGATTAACACCATAAACTCAATCAAACAATGTTTACTGTGGTGAGAAGTAGAGTCATTTTCTTACAGACTTCAATACAATCAGACTTCTTTATGTAACCAGAGGAGTCGCCCCCTGCTGGCTATTATTCACTTTTGAGGCCCTCCATCCTTTATATAAAGTCAATGGTAGAGACCAAAAACAGAGCTAAAAGAGAGTGAATACTGGACATATATTTGCCAGGTGAACAGAAACATGACTCAAAATGATTTATAATGTTGCCTTATTACTGCTGAGTGTGTAAACAAATGAGTAAACCTGACAGACCAAACCAACTTTGCAGTGTTGATCATTTTTTTCCTGCTGCCAAGTGGCCAAAAATGTATTACCTGCTAGTTTGAATAATGTTTGGCTGCAAGGCATGAATTTGCAATATATAACAGACATGAGAAGTTAAACAATTAAATGGCTTTTAACTAATCCTGTGTTATTAATCCATGTGATGGAGAAATGCAGCATAAAGAAGCAGATCTATAATAAACATGCAAGCAGTAATTTTGTCATGTTTGTTGCATGAACAGCAGAAGGTTGCAGAGCCTGTCAGATTTTATTTTAACATGTCTGAGCTTGCATTGCAGGTGTGAAAATATGAATCAGGCAAACCCAGTAAAGCTTGTTTTTCTCCACCTGTGGAGTAAAAAGTTTGGTTTGTGCACAAACCAGCTGAAGTCACTCAGTATCACCTTTAAATCTGCAGTGATGAACAAATCACAGGAATTCCTTCACACCCACCACCCTTTAAAACATTAACCAATTTAATCCAAAAACATGTTTGGGAGGAGCTCCGCAGTCTCACAACAGCTTGAAAAAGTTGAATGAATACAGCACCATTGTTTGCAGGCTTGGGAACGGGGCTCCCACAGGACAGGACATGACTGAAAACAGGGACTGAGATCAGGGCATTTGGGTTTAAACTGGCATGTGGTTCTCATTGCTGCAGCGTAGTGAGCGATGGTTGTGTACTGGAGCTTTAACTGGCCTCGGCGCTGCACGTGAGCCGATGAAAACCACATGTTCCAGTGCGATTGTGTCTGTGGGCTCGTAAAGACGGAGCTCTGGCTGAAGAGCTGCCCCTGGCTCACACTCAGCCACACAGAGCCTCTCTTTGCATGTTAAAAACGTTTTTCCACTCGCTTGGCTGATGCAACGTAGTACAACTTCCACATGGAGAGTATTTTCCCTGACTAAGGGGTTTGGGGTCTGATTTATGGCACAGCGCCGTTGCTGAAATGAATCTAGAGGAGAGGGGCTTTGTTTTTGTAAGAGCCCTCCTCGAGTTAATATTCCAACAGCAATCACAGAAGAATGGAAGTTATTAAAAGTAAATTACGGCCCAGGCCATGTGGAAAGATGACGGTTTAGAGGTGCTAAAAGATTCTTCACAGAGCCGCTATTAGCTGAAAAAAATCTGCCTGAACTTCTTCCTCACAATTATTTGAATGTCGCTGTTTTTTTTCTTCTTTGCTCCACATAGTTTCTCTTTAAGAAACAACTGTTACAAGCCACACTGTCGACATCTGGGTTACATTTCCACAAGTATTTTTCTGTGTCTTGTGCATATACACTTTTTTCAGCATTTACTCTATTTGCTACTTTTGAAACTGAAAGCTGTGGTCTCTCTAAGCTGAATATCCACATAATAAGACACACGTTTATGAGCTAACATGTTTTTAAATGATCATAATAAAAAAAATTCTGATTAGGCATCCTCAGTTTAATATTTTCCACCTTTAATTGAAATTGTAATGATCGTAATTTAATTGTGAGAGGTCAGTGCATTGCATTATACCTCTAACCATCACACAAAACTGTACAAAACAGGGAATGAAATTATGCAGGTCTTCTGCATTGTGTTGGTCTGTGCTGCTGCGTTTGGCCTCCTTTAACTGCGACTGGACAACTTCAGTTTACTAATGTTTGTTTATTGTCCAAATATCATTACATGGTTATTCAAAATTGGTCAGGAAGTCTGAAAACAAATTCCAGCAGCAACTCAGCCTCCATAAAGGCGAAAACATGGAGAAAACAGTAAATTATCAGCAGCCAAAGTTAGCCTAGCTGTCTTAAATCTATTACTGCTACCTAGTTCCTGACAAGAAAAGGAAGAGAATATAGCAATATGTGGAAAATATGGCAACCAGCAAGAAAATTCATACAAAAACGAGAAAAGAAATTTTGGGTTGAATGGCAATGCAGATGTTGCGTTCAAGTTTCACATCAAAACTGTAGCTCTCTAAATGACAACAGTTGGATTTTTGCTGACCAATGCATTTATCATTAAATCGTTAGTCTCATAGCATAACTGCCTAAGTCATATTTTGGCCAAATTGTGATATCTGCCTAACTCTACTCTCCCAACACTGCTGACTGACTGTACATTATTGCCTATACCCTCAGCTTATCAGAATGCTTGTTACATTCCAAAATCACTATCTGCCAAAGTCATCTCTTTGACTTATGCATTTTTGGTGCTACATGCAACGACAGCTTTTCTGAAAACCTTAAAATATGACTTAGGCAATTATGCTATCACACTAACAATTTGCTACTTTTAGCTTCACAATTACCCACCTTTGCTTGTCCACCTCTAATTTGTAGTGTTTGATATGCAGATTGGACGGTGTGGTCCCCTGCATATGATTGGCTCCTGGCCTTGAGGGGTGGAGCAGCGTTCAGTCCAGTTGTCCAATCATGGAAGCAATCAGGAACTGGAAGGATGCAAAAATTCCTGTTCAGTTCAATTTACCAAACCACTGTAATCCATCCATCCATCCATTATCTGTACATTATCTGTACACCGCTTAATCCTCTGAAGGGTCGCAGGGGGGCTGGAGCCTATCCCAGCCAACTTAGGGCGAAGGCAGGGGACACCCTGGACAGGTCGCCAATCCATCACAGGGCCACACATAGACAGACAACCAAGCACACTCTCATTCATACGATTTAGAATTACCAGGATGTTTTTGGATTGTGGGAGGAAGCCGGAGTACCCGGTGAAAACCCACGCATGCACGGGGAGAACATGCTAACTCCACACAGAAAGATCCCAGGTGTCCTAACCGGGACGCGAACAGGGGATCTTCTAGCTGTGAGACTGCGGTGCAAAC